>JAUMHD010021074.1:0-160104 GCA_032359135.1 Ulvella scutata | reverse complement strand
TCACACTTGCCCAGGTAGGTAGGACAAGTAGGATCAACAATGCTGACATCACAGCCAACACTGCCTGTAGTATCAACACATGAAAATCAACACGCTTGCCATTCACAACAGCCGGATCAAGAACACCCTCACCCTGCAAATGACTCATTTGAAATGAGCATCAGCAGGCTCCGGCTCCCTAGTGCTAGCCTGAGCAGATCGCATATCACACACGCGCCAACCGCATTCAACGGAAACATCATGGCCCCTCAGGACATCTATTTGTGTATTTTCAGGACGAGGAACTAAATTATTCGGGGACTACGCCATACTCAGTTTGAGCTTCAGCGTCAGCGCCACAGTGGCGGAATTCGTTAAAGGGGAAACCACCAGAGGCACATTATGCGCCCGGCTCAGAAGCTCAAAGAAAAGACGAGAGGCGGATCTGGCCGGACCGGGATTCAAACCCAGGACCTCGTGGTGAAGCATCTTAACGGTCACGGTCCGGCAGCTGAGTCATTCTCAAGACCATGAAGATGTTATCTAGCGCACCAGTCTGTTGAAGCACACCTGCTCTGCAAGTGCTTAACCACGAAGTCCCGGTTTCGAATCCCAGTCTGGCCAGAGCCACCTCTTGTCTTTTCTGTGAGCTTCTGAGCCGGGTGCGTAAAGGGTCTCTGGTGGTTTCCCCTTTAACGAATTCCGCCACTGTGGCGCTGAGGCCGAAGCTCAAACTGAGTATGGCGTAGTCCCTGAATGATTTTATTTTTCACACGCGTAGTCACCCTCAGGGAATGCAACATCGACACCGCATACATGAGAAAACATCCCGGCAGACACCTTCAGAATTTCATCGAGTTTCTGGGACGAGCTGCCGCTGCATGGAATCTGCCATCGTGAGAGCTGTGGGCTGTGTAGGGACTTGCGTGCCTACTGGATGCCTGGGGTTTACTGCGTTGGAGCGGCGCTGGCCTTCTCTGCAGCACTTTCTGTTTAGTTGTACAGCTACCCCAGTAGGCTGCCCTGACCCGAATGACCTCTGGGATGACTTGCTCCGGCTGGATCCCGCCGGTGGCCGTGCGCGGAGTGCTCTCCTTGCAGCACTTGACGTGACTTGCTTTCACCCTGTCTCTGTGGGTACATATTGTGTCCCTCAGCTTATTGATCCGTCTATGCTCCTGCGGGAGTGTGAGGCTGGTGTCTGTGCTGCGGTGTAATCCGTTATTGCCTCTTAGGCTGCACCGTTTTGATCTTGGAGTTTGCGTGTGATGAAAGCTGGCGAAAAAATAACATTTGCGGAGAAGATAAAAAAATATTGAAAAAGCACTGTACATAAATCGAAACAGGCTGCCAAGCAAGCACACACCTCCTTATACAGTCATGAACAAAGTAGCGTGCTGCTTTTTTATCTTGACTACTCGAGGTGTACTCTGTGGCACATGTCGGTTGTGTGCACCATGCATGCGCACATGCATGTGACTCCTCGGTGGCCGGCAGACCAATATCAGGGGCCTAGAAACCATACTAAAGCGTTCTTAGCAAGTTTTCATGAAAGCTTTAGCGACCTGTCATAGTATTATGTAGTTGTTGTGTGCGTATCAAGTTCGCCTCGCGGGTGCTGCAAACAGGCCATGCATACAGCGCCGAAGCCAGAACACCCCCAGAGCCACAGCCTGTTGGTCAGCACATGAGCCACTCAGGGACCAAAAACCCCAGCTGAACACGAAATGAGCACGCCATGCTGCTTAACTACTGCGTGTACGTCATGTAGCGTTGGTTTCGGGGCCATGCGGGCCCTGTAACCAGCTGTTTTTCGATAGTTTTTTCATTTTGTGCCCTGACCCCATGAAGACAAAACACTTGTTATGCAAAATTCAAGATCAAAACGGTGCAGCCTTATAACCTCTTGGTTGGTGCTGTTGTTGCTGACGATGCGGTCCCTGTTGGCGACCCTGTGTTTGCCTGTAAGATCGCCCGGCGTTCTCTACAACCTTTGTGTTTGCCTTCCTGGTACCGTGTGGCCTGGTGGTGTATGACTTTGTCCCACTCCTTCGGGGGTGCTCAGGCTGAGGTCCTTCTTGGGTATGACGTGGTTCCAGATTAGCTCTGTTTTTGTATGACATCTGCGAGCCCTTCGGCAGATACATGCAACAGCTTGGTTCGTTGACCACAGCGGGTGGTGGGCTCTGTGCCTGATTATCCTCAGTAAGGGCCTGGGCCAAGGCATCTGCAGAGTGATGTCGTACACATGGCGGTATGTGGTGAGGCACTTGTGACGCAAAGACATAGGGACGGGAAGTTGGAGATGCGGGTGAGAGTGGAGGGGTTTGTTGAGACTGTGCAGGGGCGTTTGATTGGGGCGTGCCACCGCTAGGAGCAGGCAGCCCATGTGGAGTGTGGAATGTGGAGTGGGGGATGGGGGGGGAGAGGGGAGCGGACAGTAGTGGGAGGGTTCTTGTGGTGGCGGTATGCATCGGAAAAGGCTGCGTAGGCATAGGCGAATGGGGTGGCTTGGGGGGGGGGGCATTCTGGAGGCACTGGGGCAGCGATCCTAGTGGATGCCAGAGGAAGATGAAGGGGGGCAGGGGCATTCTGAATCTGCTTGGTGGAGCGGGCACCGGGAGGCACTGGTGAAGTGTGCAGGACACGGTCATGTGCCCTTTGTGACCAAGGTGCTGAGTGGCGTTGGGGCTTCCAGGATTTGGGGTTCGGGGCGGTTGGGGAGGTTGGCACTGATTCCGCCTTATCGTTGGGGAGGTCCTGGAGGTCTTATTCCATGGCATAGGCCTGCCTGTCTTGTGGCACGTTCTGGTGGGGGCCACTACGTTTTGCTAGCTGTTAAGTTTAGCGCCAGTGGGTGCGCTGGGGATGCGTTCGGCTACTTGTGAGCATGGTGTGTGGGAGGTGTGTGGTTGCACTTGGGATACTGGAGCAAAAGCATCTGGGAGTGGGTGGCGACGCGCCGCGCTGTACCCGTGCCATGGAACCCAGGGGGTTAGAGGGGGTGTGCCGTAAGGATGGGAGCTCTTGAGGGGGTGTTAGCAGCTCTCCAATCCTTACGGCACACCCCGCAGCTCGCTCTCCAAGGCAGCTTCGCGTGCTGTTTCTCCAATGTGCTGCGTTTTCATGTTGCCGGCAACTGGGCTGCTAGCATTAGGGGATCAGTGCTCAGACGGGCGGCATTGGAAGGCGTAGTGACGTCGGGCAGTTGTCATGCGGGCGCCGTGTCCGTACCCAGAGCCTGGGTAGTGTTCAAGGCAGGGGCGTGTTGACGTGGCGGGAGAGGCTAGAAACCACTGTTTCCCATATCGCTTGTTTATCGTGTTGATGGGCGATTTCAGAATTGTTTAGGCTGGAGAATTTTGTCAGAGAGAGGAAAATAGGCAATAATCAAGGGGTGCAATTGCGTACAAATTAGCGTGGTATCGCCTAGTTAGCCGATACTTGAATTGTAAAATAGGGCTGTGATCGCGTTGCACGCGATACAGCAGTTTGTGGGCGACCCTGTAATCGCTTAGTAAGCGACGCCAAATGTGTGTATCCGTTGAGGAAGAATATTTGTGGCGGGTTGATGGTGGGCGTCACTTGTTTGATCAGAACACGTTCCCATAGGACAAACCCGTTGCGAAGAGGTGTCCTGTCAAGAAGTTGTGAAGAGGATGCGATGTACGTGACTTTTTTTGTGCGAGTGCATTCTTTCTTCTGTATCGCTTAACTGACTATACCACCTTGTCTGCTATCGGCTGTGACCAGATAGCTGGAATTATTTTATCAGTGCCAAATCGGCAAGCAAGCGATTTCCCATTTTGGGCCCCAGAAACAGTGCTAGGAACCGTTGCTGGTCTTTGCTGGGCACAAGGGGGGGAGGACATGGCGGGGGTAGCTGTTGGGAGAAGAAGAAGTGGGGATCGGGGTACGCTCCTGATCCTCTGACTGCGTGTGTGTGCCTGCTGCAGTACTGGCGTGGGATGGGTCGCATGCTTGTTGCCTACTGCAACCCCACATGCCAGCCGGCCGGGATTTTGTGACAGATGGGCACGTGCAGGCATGGCACAGCTGCTGCCTCGGAAGATGGTTGCAAGTGCTGCAAACTACTACGAGATTGAGCAGTGTAGACCTGGTCCAATCCTAATGTTTTGGAGTACCGTAAATTACTCTTTATTCTTAGGGACCTTGATGTTCGAACTCAACAAGCCGTTCAATTTCACGAGGACTTGCATCACTCACTTTGCAGTCAAGTAGTGCGAAAGACGCTAGTGTCCAATCATCTGCAGGCTTCCAGTACTAGCTAGCTAAAGCACTTTGTGACATGCAAGGAGTATTGTGGCAGACAGGCATGTATACTGCATTCAGCACCATCTGAGGGAGGCCAGAAGGCTTGGACGACTGAGAAAACAAATTTCAGAGCCGGAAATTCTGCACAGGGTGGAAGTTGGGTTACAGGTCATGCTTTCCTTGACGCTGCAGTGGGAGAGGTGCACTGGAGGAAAGGGGAATCCTGACTAGCCGTACTGGTAATAGTCTCATCCAAGCCCCAAAGTACTCACCAGCATACTGCAGTAGTTAGTGGTGACAGTCAAGAGTCCCAGACTGTGTCAAACATAGCTGTCCTAACTCTCGAGAAATCTCTCTGGGTGAGAAACGGTACCCTATACGCCGCAACAAGCATGCTTGACAATATTTGATTGATGAGATGTTGCTGTTTGCCTTGATTTGGGAATGGCACAGTTCTAGTGCAAGGTTAGCTCGGATGTGGCCATGGTGGTTAGAATTCGTGAGGGCGGTACGTTCACTCTGATACGAGCAACATCTCAGAGATACGAGCGATGTTTTAGAGATAATCAATCTGTTGACTGCCAGACCGAAGCACACGTGCAAAATGGCATGAAGAGGGGCCATCGCCTCACATGGGTAGTGACAGTAGTGTCGAAGGACTCAGTGTTCCATACCTTTCAAGTAACAAGCATTGCTGACGTGTTCGCTCTAGAAAAAAGTTCAACAGCTGCAGCCTGTCAGAGTGACAGACACTGACTATCTGCATGCCTTCGACAACAAGTACGAAACGACATCCTGTCGCAGGAGCGGCGTATCTTACAAAGTGAACAGGTATGAACCCAGGCTGTCCTGTCGCAGGAGCAAAATCACGGAGTGTTCCTGACGCACACGTGTACACAGTGAGTGCTGATAAGGTAACTGCTAGAAATGGACATGCAGGAACACACATTTGAGTCTTATATCGGATTCGTCACCTGACATACATCTGGTGACTTGCTGAAGATTCAGATCTAGAGTGTTACAAGAAGCGAAATCACTTCGCTTTTTCACGTCGAAATGATTGTGCCAAAACACGGTGAATCCATTTCAGATACTGAATTTCGACGAGGTCGCACACAAGCTACGAAACAGCCTGAGATCCAGTCGCAGGCATGGAAGACATTCTGTTGGGAACTTATCCAGACACAACTTGGAATACCTCGAAATCGTCAGGGCACAAGTGTTGGATGCATGCATCCCAGCAACTGCTGTGTGACCTCTGAACAGTTCTTTTGACAGGGACAGACATTGTTTACTGAAAGAATATTTGCTCTGCCACACTGACGCTCTTGCCTTTGGTGCGCTCCTGCTTGTTCCGCTCTGCACTGACTTCAGGATGCGCCACGGCAACGGTGCAGCGTAGCTTGCCAGTTCCTGCTTTATCGATGCAAGCATAATAAAAAACTCAGTATTGATTCTGTGACCGAAACTTTCTGTTTATGGGCCACGTTATGCCGTTTGTGCTTCTTCTACAATCGCCATCTGCCTCTCCCCTTGGCTTCGCCGGAAGGCACAAGCAGGGACTTCACAAGATACCATTGCTCGTTCAGTGACACACCGTCTTGGTCATATCTCAAAACATGCTTCATGCTGCTGTTCTTCGGTCATGGCATTTCAGCTCATGCAATAGACCAGCAGTCCCACCGGGTGTCAAACGCCAGAACATTTGTTGCAGGAGCCATGCCGCCCGCGAGATCGATTTTACCTTACAAGAAACCTAACTACACCGTTCAGCTTCAGAACCATGAGATTCAGGTGTGCACAGCACCGTCCTGTTCCTGCAGCCACACAGGAGACGATTAGCATGGATACACAGGCATGCAACCAGTGAACCTGGGTGCAGGAAGACTTAGACAAGGTGACCAGGGGGTCATTAAACGGGGCCTCAAAGCGGTCGAACAGGCGGCCAGTGCCATCCACACAGTATTTCAACTCAGAGTCTCCCCCACATAACTGAACGAGAATGCGTCAGTTTATCGTTTGGCCTTCAGTCGTTCTTTGAAGAGTGCAAGGGAAAGGCCTGCATGGAAGGTTGCTCACAGGCCATGGCATACGGTCGCAGATTTTCGACAGTGAGACAGGCATGATTGCTTCCTTGCACATGCTGCACGGCATACTGTGCAACCCTATCTTCAAGGCGGCGATGCTTGCAGCCAACGAAGCTGAAACTGTGTATCACTGAGTATGGCACTGGTGCATGGGGGGGATGGCATCGATGCATGCCAAGCGTGAATTGGGTTACACAATAGTGCCGTGATGCCTTCACCAGCACTACTTGCACCTGTGTAACGTAAACACTATCATGGAAAGCTTATGTCATTCAAGTATTCTGCATTTCAACATCTTCGGAGCCATATCAGGAGAGAACACATGCTGCCTGTTATGACGCGACCTCCAGGCCAAGAATGCATCCTCTATTGTCGCAAACTTAACGCATGCGGCTCGGTGATGATTAGGATCCCTCTCTGGACTCCCTCTACCCCAAGGATCCTCGCCGCCAGGTCGGCGCCTGCCCCGTCCTTGGTCATCCCTTAACTGATCCCGCCCATGCCTTGTGCTGGAGTAATCGAAAAGCTCGATCCTGCACATCAACACAGTATTCAGGAACTCTGAGCAGTGCTTGGATTGTGTTCCTGCAGAACCATGCATTACACAGTCACTGTGCACGTGCGATAAGTGATGGAGCAGAGCATCACATACGTCAGGGTATTTTCGTTGAGGGAATAGTCCGACATCTTGAATCCTTTAAAAAGCTGCTGAATGTTGCTCCTGGTGCATCCCCCCGGCAGGTTGGTAACCAGCAGATACCTGCCCTTGGACTGTTCAGCCAACCGGACCAAACGTGATGAGTTTGGACCATTATCATCATGCGCAACCCGCAGATTCACTTTGTGAGGACCCTGCAATCATACAGAGATGGTCTTGTTCAGTAGTCACAGTGTCTTGTATAACAGCGAAAGTCACTGTTGACGGGAGATAGAACATGACCGTGGAACCTCCACCAGAAGACACGTAAACAGTGCAGACATGAATTGATAGACACAAGCATGTGATGAGGAACAGGAGAAGGTTGGTGATATCTCGTGGTGGGCTGACTAGAGCGATGCCTGTAACCCAATGCGGCAAGAAAGCCTGAGCCACTGCATTACATATGCCCCACCCGTTTAGTTTGGAAAGCTTAGAAAAACGCAGTATGTCCATATGCCAAGTTTAGCGCACCACTTTTGCATCTATCAGCCTCTTGGCCCTTGCTCGCAGATCTTGAGTAGGTAGCATGAGCCGCCAACCAGTTCGCGCCAACACAGCGTTGTGATCTCGACGATAAACGGGGGACACTTGATCAGGAGATAAAAATATATCATAACGAGCACAGATGTCTAGCACATCTTCTTTCAGCATCGAGAAAGGGCCTTTATCCAGAACGATGGATGGACCTGTCTCTTGCTTATCCACACCCTCCCTGCCGTCAAAAACATCTGATGAAGGATACTGGTTTTGCCTACTGTGCGCCAAATTCTTGCCCCCTCTTGAGCCCCTTCTGTCTTGCGATGTGGAATATTGGGCTCCCCCGAATCTTGCCACAAACAGCCCAGATGCAGCAGCGGACGAGTAAATCTACATCACATATGATCCAGGTTTTTTGCAACGAGAACTCGATCAGCACGTACAGAATGGAAACCACACGGTCCATTATAGTGTGAGCATGGACATCCACACCTCCTGACCACATGGCCATCTACTTCCAGAGCTAGAGCCGTGAACAGAATCCAAAGCGTTGAAAAGCCGAGACACTGCCCTTGACACGCATCTGGAGGAGAGAAGTTGAACAGACATCCCCGCGCAGTCACTGCGCCAAGCAGCAGCAGTCTTGCAACCTGTCGAGCGAGATTTACAGATCGGTTGATCTGAATCCTGCGGTGCTGTAAATGTAATCTTTCAGGGCCAAGCCAAGCCAGGCCCGTCCGGGCAGCCGATTCACATGCATCACATACCTACCTGCATGCCATCATGATGCATCAGCCCACCTATCTGTGACATCAATCAAAGGAAAGAGCAATAGATCTTCAATTATATTGACTGAATTCATGTCGGCCAGGCGAGACCCACGTTCGTGACCATGATGGACGTGCGTGAAAGCTGCGCAAGCCAATTGTGCTGCAGCATCTGTTGGCAAGTGTTGATGTCCTAGAACTGCTGGTACAGTATCTTCTCATCGATTGTGTTGGAATCATGCAGTTGACGGATCCAGTCGCTGAGGCGGCAATGGACTGCGATTCGTCTGGCTCTGAATCACAAGATGACGGACCAGACGACGCCAGTCTGGACGAAATGCAGGCTGCAGAAGATGCTGTGAAAGCTGACCCTGATAACTACGAGGTCCTCGCTACGGTGCGTGTTGGTCATTGGTGACACTGTGCTCACTTGAGTGTCGGACTTCATCATGAGCAGGACTTGGCGAATATCCAACCTTTTGTCGGAATGGATTGACACCTTCTTCGTTGATATGCTACCTTAAACTGGCGTGTGCTGGTATGTGCAGCTTGTGGCTGTGCTTCGGAAGCACAAGATGAGAGTGAGGCTGAAGGCTGCTCGGGAGACGTTCGCAGCCAAGTTTCCCATGCACGAGCACCTCTGGCTTGATTGGATATCGGATGCTCTTGCAGAGGCGGCAGGAGGACGCAATCTATACTCAGATGTGCTTCAACTTGCATGGCGCGCTCTGCAGGACTACACCACTGCATCTCTGTGGCAGCAGTTGCTGGAGTGCGGTCCTCTTACAGCATCAAACAGACAGTTCAGAATAGTACATTCTTTTAAAGGTAGATTCTGCTTTGGTAACATCACAACATGCAAGAACACTGCGATCCTGACCAACACGATCGTGCTGGCTGCAGTGTTATGCTGCTCTCAAAACCAAACGTTTATGAAGACCAAGCAGAAATGAACGAGTTCCGCGAGGCTGCATGGCGGGCAATCTCAGTTTGTGGCTCAGATATGTCGGGGGGGGCAGGTTTATACGAGGCGCTGTGTGGCTTCGAGTGCACGCACGTTCAACGCCTCGTTGAGCAGCATGATGCCTCCAGTCACATTGTGAAGAACGCGGCAGATGTGGCGCATGCAGTGTGGGAGAAGAGGGCTGCAGCTGCCCTGCCTGGTGGCGATGAGGTGCTGCAAGCGTACAAAGAGTGGAATGATGCCCTGCCAGATGCGAGTCTCCGTAAGCCAGTCTCAGAAAGGCTCCAGAAGGTGCGTTCAAGTGTATGCGGGTGAAGGTGGTACTGCAGACTCAGGGTTGTATCAGAACTGCCACGGTTTGTGGTCATGCAAAAAAGAGTTCTCGAACATTCGTTTGAGGTCTGAAATATGGGTCGGAACATTTCCCCCCAGAATCTTTTCTTACATTCTAGATGAAGCATAGGAAGGCGAGGGGCCCTCATAAGCTGCTGTGCTTTTCTGGTGGAGTGCGTGCAACACTGCCTGGAGTTGCACATGATACAGATGCGGTGGCACAACACTCAACACACTAGGAATCAACGCTCGTGTCTCTTCTCCAACAACTTCAAGTAGCACATCCCTGCAAGGTCAAGATGAGTCATGCTGTGGGGATCAGCGCAGTGTGCTAAGGGTGGTGCATGCTGCCGTGCCCTTCAGAGTTACTACATGCCTCTCTTCAGAGTTTCTACAGAGTAGTAAAGAGTACACTAGATGTACATGTAGTGTACTCTTAATGTGTGTGAGCCGTTACGGAGGCAATTCACGCAACGTGGCTGGGCGCTTGCGCAACACCTTTGCGCCAATGCTGTGTGTGAGCGCCCTCTGTGCATGCTGCAGGCGCTCAAGCGCGGCAGAGATGCTGTCGCCCTGCGCTCCTCCTTTGAGGAGCGCATCAGCAACAAGCAGCAGCCTGCCGAAGAGCATCTCAGTGCCTATGTGCAGTACTTGCGATTCGAGCGCAGTCAGAACCCGCGGCTGCCTGGCCGCCTGCGCATGCTTCTCGAGCGAGCCGTCGAGAGGTTTCCTTGCACTGTGGAGATCTGGCAGCACTTAGCGGAGTACATGGAGCAGCAGACGGCGGCCGCGCAGCCTCAAGCTCTCTCAGAGCTGCTTTCTTGCTGTAAGCGTGCGTGTAGGAACTGCCCATGGAGAGGGGCCTTCTGGGCTGGCAGGCTGAGAGCTGTTGAGTTCACATGGCAGGCTCAGGGTGGGGGCGCAGGATCAGAGGCTGGTAGTGATTCGCAGGTCGAGATCTCGTGGCAAGGCCATGGCCAGGTGTATGCTGAGTCCCTGCAGGTGTGTGCTGCCTCACTTTTCTTCTGTAGAGCCCAATATCCTGTATTTCCTGGCTGCTTCTGCTAGTCTTTTGCGCTGCATGGCTGCACACAGTGCCGTATTTCGAAATAGTGACATGCATGCCTATCTCAAAGGGTTCTGTTGGCAGGCAAGGACTCTAGAGCTGAGACTGAGTGCAGTTGTCACATTGCGACAGAATGTCAAGCATCCATCACCGAATGGACCTCCTGCAGGCTCCCGTGTTTGCTCAAAGTGGCCAATGCTGCAGATTGGACTGGAGGATGACAAGAGCTATTGGCATGTTATCTCAGCCCGGCTGTGTGCATGTGCGAGGCACGACAGCGCTGCGTTGCGCGCAGAAGGCCAGCAGGCCTACACGTTGATCTCCAGTTACTTTCCAGAGGCCGTGGATGCACATGCAAACGTGATAGATCTATGGGCGTCCCTCGAAGCACGTCGAGGATGTACAGACGAGGCACGGTCTCTTGCTTGGGAGCCTTTCCTTGCCAGATCTGACACCCAGCAGCGCAGGGACGTGCACAAGAAGTATGGCTGGTGGGAGGTGCAGTGGGGTAGCATCCAGAAGCTCCGGGAGTTCTACGAGGGGCTATTTGGTAGAAAGAAGAATGTGCTAGGTGCTGAACAGAAGGTGGAAGTCGCACAGAACCTGGTGAGTGCGGAGGAAAGATTCGGAGATATTATGCATGAGATGCATGCTCGCGGACTGCTTAGCACGCTGCGGACAGAAGCCCAGGCCGCCGCTGCTGTCGCACAGCATCAGGATAAGAAGGGGCAAGATAGGGGTGAGAAAAGGAAGCGGAGAGAGGAGCAGGATGCAGCCTTGCAAGAAGTAGTTGGGCCGGCTGCTGGGAAGGGAAAGTGCTCCAAGACTGAGGAGTCCGCCGTACATGCAGCTTGTGATACCCCTCACAACAATGACAGTGAAGGTAAGGAAGACACTACACAGGGATGTGCAGAGGGGGGGGCAGGTGATGAAGGCGGTGGAGTAGGAGGGGCTGGGACTGCAAAAGGAAAGACAAAGAAAAAGGGGAAGAGTCTGGAGGCTGCAGGGGCCGGGGAGGCAGCTGGACGCAAGGATGGAGCCCCGGCTCGGTTATTCACAGACAAGTGCACAGTTTTTGTCCAGAACTTGCCAGAAGATGTCTCTGAGAAGGATCTGAAGGAGCTGTTTCAGGTGTGTAGCTGTGTATGTTGGTGTGCATGGGACGCGGCTGTGCAGGGATGGCGGACGATTTGAATCCTGGTACCTTGTTACACTTCGCTGTGCGTCCTTTGAGCAGGTCGCTAGAGATGTATGCTCACTTAAGATCGCTGTCTTTGCCACGCATCCTTTCTCGCGCTGGCAAGATGCTTTTGGGTTTGCTTGGACTGACGCCTCAGTGGTTTTACTGCAGGATGTGAAGGAGGCAAGGCTGCCGAAGGCAAAGGGCAGGGCGTATGTAGAATTCTCAACAGATGATCAACTGCAGAAAGCACTCGAGATGCATGATACCACATGGCGAGACTCCAAGCTGTCCGTGCGGCGGTCTGCCCCGCCTGGACGTGGAGGAGGCTCAAGCAATAGAGGTGGTCGGGGGGGCAGGGGAGGCCGAGGTCGGGGTAGAGCAGGTCTGGGATTCCAATCTGCTCCATCTGAGCACCCTCACAACCGTGTAGGGGACACCATGGTGCCACGAGCTGTTAGCAAGACAGATGCACCAGGAGGCATTGATGCAGGGGCAGCGAGCACTGAACCAAAGGGAAACAACGACTTTAAAAAGCTGCTGGGCCTGTGAGTCAATTCTGTAATGACCTGAGCTGCATAGCCAGATTTGTGCATGATGCTGTGAACCAACCCATGCAAGTCGAAGAGGCTGTCAACGCACAAGAACCCAGGGTGCCAGACGCACGATGAAATAAACCCCCGCCAAGGAACCCATTTTCTCCAACACAAGAGTCATATCCATCACTCTTTACCAAACTGTGATAGCAATGATGTAGCGCACCATGGTGTTCTGTACAAGAATGTCAGGGCACTCCATGTCCTGGTATCAAATTTACGCAAAGCAAGTCTGTGCACAAACATGGTCTTTTGAACTGCAATTAGGAACGAAGCTTGCCATCATATTGTCTTTGCAGCTGACGGTACATGTCAACCCAAGGTAAACCATAGTGATGTGTGTACTTGGACACACTTCAAGTTCAAGTTGCTTCATCTAGGTTCAATACCGCGTTACATTAAAGTGAGTCGTGTTGACTACTTCTGCGTTCTGAACTCTATAATCAGTGCTACCTTGCAACAGCATATCCACAGCACGAAGCAGATGGGCCTCTACCGAAAAACGCACACTACAGGTAGCCTAATAGGTTCCCTTTTCCCTACCAAAGTCCAACTCTATCAAACCAAGTGGTGGTGGAGGGTTGCGTCCGTACAGTGTGCTGCCATAGCAGAATGGGGTGCGGTAGGGATCAGGATGCAAATACTTCTTCACCTCAGCTTCGCCCTCGATGATCATCCGATTTATCGTGGAAGGGTCCTGAACATCTTTATTGGCCTCAATCATGCTGCGGATACGCCTGGTTTCCTCAAACCAATGCGCCCTGCTCGCCATCCACGACTGGCTCGCCTTGAGCGCATGTCTATAGATCATGGCTACGCGAGACGATTTGGTCATTCTACCTAGCTGACCAGACTAATGTGAACTACCGAGCAAGGTGCACTGTCAGATTGAGACGGCCTTCTGCAGGTGGCACTGTAAACTGCAGGCTAGAATGTAAAGCAACTGCCCTCAGTTGGGGCAACAGTACCCGCATTTTGAGGAGACTTTCCTTGCTGCCGAATCGCATCAGGAGGACGCAGGGCCGCAGAATGTGTACCAGTAGCCACAAATATCGCTTTTTTTTGTTGGCCAAGCTATCGACCGAAGGACAATAAAACCAGCAATTCGGGATTCTCAGAGACGTTTCAAACCAAAACACATCTTGTACAAATGGTGCTGGAGCTAGACCTCAGGTGAAGAAATACGTCAGGCTGTAGGTGGAAGATCTATGTGAGATCAGAACACTTGCATAAGATGCAACCAAGAAGAATATGTCACTGTAGATGCACTTGACGAAAAAATTCCAACTCATCGGATGTCCAGTTGGACCTATGACTTCACATGCAGCAGAATGGCTGCTCATGTTAGGGCGCAGCATTGCTGCAGTACCACCTTGACCAATGTATGTTCACTGGTACGTGTGTTTTACAACACTCCAAGCTCATCTTGCGGCCTGGGATGGGTTAATCAAGGCTGTGTCAACAAATCGCTGAGCTGCTGAGCTGCGTCTTCTGCAGCTTGTTCATCTACTTCAGAATGCGCCATCCTTCTCTTGCGTTGGATTTCCTCTCTCTCTGCTGCTGTAGGTGGCACAACACCTGCATGCAGAAAAATACATCTGACACAACCTGCAAGATGCAGCACCTCCAACCTCATCGACAACCTAAGCATGTGAAGGGAAAAAACGTTCTGGGCTGCCCAACAGATATATCATGAGATATCATGCCAAAAGTTCTGACCACAGCAGCCGCAAACAGCACGAGGCTCATACCTGCAGCGCGCCAACAGCCGTATGTCTATGTAGTGCACAGACATGTGCAGACTGCTGCATACTACAGCACCACATGCAGCAAATGATCGCACCCCTTGCACACCCTCTTGCTGAATACTCTACGTCCGCGACCACAAACTTCTCCCCGTGCCTCGTCCGCTCCTCATATTGCGCCCAGATTGCAAAGTGATGCAGGACAATGGAGCAGGCCACTGCCACGTTGAGAGACGCTGTTCCAGAACCATACTGTGGAATGTACACGAAACTGTCACATACAGCCTTCTGGTTGCTAGAGAGTCCCTGAATATGATCTGCTGTTCAAATCATGTGTTCTGGTACAGGGCAAGAGGACATACTCTGCACAGATACCAGTACACAACCTGACACTGATAAGAGACCACTCAGGTACGCTTATCCACGAAGGCTATGTTGAGCTGTATATGAGTGAGGCTGGGAGAGTCTCATACCTGTCCTTCGTTCCCTAAGAGGAATGCAGTGCTGCCATGGAAGGGGTGATTTTGTATGGGCAATGCTCCGTCCACTATTTCGATCCCTGCATTTCGTAGAGTTGCACTTCAGCAAAAAACAAGCCTATCAGGTATGGTAAGATGTCCAGCATGAGCCACATAAGCCAATTGTTGCTGTGCAACAGCGCTGTACATGTGACCGGCTGTTGGGCAAAGACCCTCCACCAGGAAATGCATAAAATTTCTCTGTCGTCTCCCCTATGTCTCGTATGATTCAGTATCAGAGCTGAAAGCTGTTTTCTAGTTGTACAGGACAATATAACTTCCAACTGACACATGCAGCCTCTGACAACTAGAAGTGCCAAGAACGAACCCCAGATGTGGTACTGAAAGCATTTGTTACACTACGTCTCCTTGATCAGAAACGCAAGCACCGGAGGATTACATTGTCCCTCGAAGCCCTGTGGGCTGTCCAGAGGGATGCATACTCAGTACTAGCAAGTGCAGGCTGGGAGGTAGGAGCACCTACGATGCTACAATTCTGCTCACTGCGTAGCCGGGAACAGCATTCATCTAGGGTTCCAAAGTGAAGCATGTCGACGTGAAGGTCTGAACCATGGCTGCCAAACGTGTTGTACTCTCTGCTGCCCACAAGACACAGAGCTTTGACGTTGAATGCTGTGCAGCATCTCGCGATGGTTCCGACATTATGCCTTTTGCTTACGTTGAAGGAGACTACAAAAGAAGCTGGCTTCTCTTCCATCCAAGCATGTGCCGTGCAGGCGCTAGGGAGGTGCTTGGTGTGGCTGCAGTCAGTGAACAATGCACTCACGCCGCACTAGGAAGAAAAAAAACCAACGACAGTGCTTCAATTCTTTACAGACAATAGACATGTGTTGTCGCGACAACGAAGGTGCTGTGCACCTACGTATTGCAAACCAGCCGGCCCCTTCAACTTCCAATGGGGTGGATTCCAGCGGCCATTCTGCATGTGCAAGCTGGCCCGTAATATCATTCTGGCGCAGAATAATATTCTAGCTTCCGCCCAAGCACTGAGATCCTATATGTGCTGATCTGCGCTGTGCGAAGAACGGTTTCTGGAACCAAAAACACGAGTTCCCGCATCAGATGGTACCACCAATGCATCGCGACTCCTGGCAATCATTTTCCTTACAAACATATAAACAGATATCGAATGTGCCGGTGTGCATTTGGAAAGCACAAGCGCGCGCAGATAAACATCCTCGTGTAAATGAAGGAGATCTCAGCATCACAACGGACCAGGTCGAGGAAAGACAAGCAACCCCGACTGTACAGATTTGTACTACGAATAGATCCAGCTGAAGGTGCAAAGGAAGGTCTGGAAACGCTGATGGAAGCCTCTTTGAATTCAAAGATCTTGAAGAATTCAAACGAAGAGTTCAAACGAAGAGTTCAGCGGTGGTGGGGCCTTGAGATGTACCCCTCCATTATCTTCTTCGGCCATGGCTTTGTTCCCAGTCTTATGCTTCGAGCTTGTTCCTTCTGAGATGCATATAGAGTCCTGTCAGATGCGAGCACTGTTCTGGTGCTGCATGGTCGTATTTGCAGCCACATGCAGAACGAACTCGCTACAGCAATGGCAGCCATTCAGTAGGCAGAAAGTTCTCTCGATGTGCTGCGCGAGCCTCCTCAGGTTGAAGTTACAGAAGGCCAGTTGGGCAAAGCATAGTCACCTGAGATCATCGACAAAAGACGTGCAGGGCTTCTGCTAAGTGACTGCCTTGCGAAGGGTGGTGTGACTGCCTTGCGTTCCACTAGCTATGGAACAACAGGTGTATGCATAGAGACCATGACAAGCCGAAATTACAGACCTCGCATGTAAACAGCCAAGATAACAACTGCACTCTACGGCGTGTCTGTCGGTGTGCCCTCTTGCACAATGCGCTTCACACGGTCACCACCTAACTCCTTCTTTTCGTACAGCTCCCCAGACAGCTTGATCAGGACACTTCTCAGCTCCTTCAACTTGGCGACCACTTCAGTATACGCCTCCTTCATGAGCCGCATCTTCTCTGCCTGCACGTTTTTGGTGCATCGATCAGTGACGGTCTCTGTCCACATGGACCCCTCAACAGCAACCAGGCAGTATGTTCATGCCACCAGTAACCAGGCCAGAAGATTCTCGTCCAAATTCTCAACCTAACGGTGCTAGCAATAAACCGGTCATGCTGTGTACCGCTGCCTGTAGAAATCTGAGGGACAGACCTTGAGCCGATGCAACGCCAGGCGCGAGAGGGCACACAAGTTGCAAAAAGTGTGCTTGAAGCTTCCCACCACTGTGCTTCAGAAAGCTGTACGATATCACATACAACCGCATAATAAGCTTCACAGTGTGAAAAGGCAGAAAAGGGAAGCACCTCTATCTTAACTTTCATGTCCGAAACTGGAGGCAGAAGCCCGGAGATGGACGCTGCCACCAGCTCCTGCTGCTCAAAGAGCTCGGAAACGTCAGGCTTGCCCTCACGATAGCTGGTGTCGGCGCCCTGTGGCTGTGCATATGTGGTGAGGCCCAGCTCCGACATGCAGTAGTTCTCGATGATGAGCTCCGCAAGATACTGCACACCCACCCAGCCAGCATTGCCCAATGATATCAGTTCCGAAGTTTACATGGACAGCTGCAGAAATCGCTTCTCTTCTGGGTCAGGAGGACATGTGGCTGGGACCACAACAGTGAGGACTCGTGACATGCAGGCACTTGATAGAGCCCATACAGATGCAACGTGGGGGATGAAACAAATCACAGAAGCGATATAGGAGGCTGCACAATAGGCAGAGCAGGAAGGAAAAACGTGGGAGATGGATCGACAGGTGCAGACGCTGTCGCAAGCAGCAGTGTGGCCCTCGCACATGCAGGTCAGGCAAACGGGTTTCTGAGGCCCAGCAGAGTAGCATCATGGAGGTCAGAGCCCAGTGCTAATCATCACCCCCACTGTGCATGGCTCACAGCTGCTGCTGCACATTATAGTACCATGGCTCATTGAATCAGAACAGAAGCTCAGTGTCAAGGGCTGCCGGTGACGGGACGCAGCCACACAGAGTGGCCGCGTTGCACCAGCACTGCAAGCGTACATAACAAAAAAGGTACTCTTTGCTTCTGCTGCAGCTACAGGACGGTGAGTGGGGCCAGCCGACGCACCCCAGCACGGGCAAAGTCATCTGCAGAGAAGGTGGTGGGGTCCAGGCCCAGCACCTCCTCAGCTGCATGCCCGGCCACGGCCAGCCGCAGGTGCACAAGCAGCTGCCGCTTCGTGACCACCAGGTAGTCTTCGTCTTGCCCGCGTGCAAACACGATGCGCGTGTAGCTCTGGCCGCGGCGCACGATGGAGAGCTTCTCGAGGTCGTCCACGAGGCCCGTCTCCTCCCGCAGCTTCACAGCGAGAATTGCGCGGCCGCTCTCATGCACCGCCAGAGCCTTCGAGATGGTCACTCCCAGAGCAGTCTCCGTGCTGATTGCCGGCTTGCTGTCCCCCATGAGCACCCGGTCCATCGCACTCTGCAGCACACCACCGCGCTGCTCACCACTGCTCCGCCATCTGATGCAACAGATCTGAAGACTAAATACTCGGAAGTCTCATGCAATTAACCAGCATCCCAAAGCACAGCAGCAGCTGTGCCCAGACAGAACGCGGCCAGCATGTGCTTGTGTGGATGCAAGAAACCGGCTCAGAAGTGTGAGCGTCAGAAGTGGGTGCGAGGAGGGCGCCACCTGCATGTGCTCGGGAGTGATGATGTTTGCCTGCTCGCGAACTGCGGAGAGGGCGGCCTCGTTCAGCAGGTTGGCGAGGTCCGCGCCCACCAGGCCGGGCACATCTTGGGCCAGCTGCCTCAGGTCGACATCGTCGGAGATCTTGTGGTTCTTTGCATGCACCTGCAGGATCTGCAGCCGCGAGTCCGCATCAGGCCGTGGGATGGTGATCTTGCGGTCAAAGCGTCCAGCACGCATGAGCGCAGGGTCAAGCAAGGAGGCGCGGTTGGTGGCGGCCATGAACACAACTCCTTGGGTCGGTTGGAAGCCGTCTATCTCAGTGAGCAGCTGGTTGAGCGTCTGCACACAGTTGCGCGGTTCTCTGCTTGGCTCACTTCCCACTGGTGCCCTGTACTTTCATGGACACAAAATGCACTGCGCATGTGCATGCATACACGGAGCCTGCACAACTGCGCAGCTGCCGGTCTCTTCGGCTGCTGCAGAGCAATCAAGTCTGGAAACTACAGCTATATTGTTGCGGTGATCCAGGCAGACCATGAATACGGCTACATAACGTCCAGCTGCACCTCACACGGTGAAAAGATGCATGCATGGCCAGCATGCAGAGCATGACAGTACATGCACCCCACCTGCTCACGCTCTTCATTGGCCTGCTCTCTGCCAGAAGCGCGCGCGAGCGCCAGAGCATCAATCTCATCCACAAAGATAAGGATGGGGTCTTCGTACGCGCGTGCTCGCTTAAACAGGTCACGCACACGCGCCGCGCCCACCCCCACGATCGCTTCCACAAACTCTCCCCCAGACATCTGGTAGAAGCCCACGCTCGCCTCTCCAGCTATCGCCTTGGCGATCAGCGTCTTGCCGGTCCCTGCGTACAACCTCTCTTTGCAACCATGCCCTCTAGCTTGCATGCAAAGAGCTGATGCAGCAGAGGGTGAGGGGGGAGGAGGCACGGGCTGATGGATGCGCAAGCGCTGCTGCTGGTGTGATGCGTGGCAGGTGAATGGCAAGCATGGAAAAGCGGCCACGAAGTTGGCTGCTGCGGCGCAGCACTGAACTGCTGCGAACTCTACAGTGCGACGCTGCCGACAACCCAAGACATGCACCGCAGTACAACTGAGAGCGAGCAAGCCTGTACAGCGCCCCAGCATGCCGCTGCCACCAGGTCTGGCCGCGCACGCAGCTGGAACAATTGCGCAGCAGTAATGAGACAGCCCTGGAGACTACAGGCGAGCATCAGAAGAGCATGCTTGCAAGGATGAGTAAAAGAAGTACCTGGCGGGCCTTCTAGAAGCACTCCCTTGGGAGGTCGAACACCAGACTCTCGAAACTGTTCTGGATTCTTCAGGAAGGTTACTATTTCTTCAAACTGGTGCTTGACGCCGTCCAGGCCCGCCACGTCATCCAGCGTGACATCCGTGGTGCCATCCTTGCGAGCCTTGGCCTTCGATTGAGCAAATTCTAGGGCATCTTGCAGGTCCACAGGCTGACCACTCTTCTTCCGGAAGATTCCAAAGATCACGACCGCAAATACAAAGGACATGATGGCGGTCTGGACAATGATGTTGGGGATGAACTCGTACACTGGCCTGAAGTCCAGCTCAGGAGGCGTGAGCCTGCATGCAATCGACACCCTCGGTTGATGTTTCTATCGTTCATGCATGCATGGGAATCAGGCACCTCATCACACCAGTCTTGGTACTGTTTTCTGCATGACTGTGACCTGGCACAGCATCAAGCAGCACCTCGCAGGCCCTGCTAAAGAAAAGCAAAATGTAGTCAGATTCCAGCATGGACTATTACTATCCTAAACACTGTGATACGTTGGATGATTGTAACTCAAGTACGCATCTACTGCAGCAATGAGAGAGGGCTGCATGGACGCCTCAAGGCAAACGCAGTGTGTTGAGAGTGTGCTGCTTGTTCAAATCGGGTGCTCAGGAGCACACAGGCAAGCACAAAACTTCAGGAGCAGGAGCCGGTGCGCACTTGTAGCTCACTGAGATGTGGCGTAGATGTGGATTGAATGCTTCGTACTGTGTGTTCATTTTAAGTTTTGTGCGGGGCACTGAGGGACTCTCCGACCGAGTGTATGCGTCCATTGCTCTCGGTGGCAGCTTCTCCTCGTGCGCTTCGAACAGCTCCTCGAACATCTGATGATATCCAAACTCATGTGGTTGCCCCGTGTATATCCGCTCTCTTGGCCAGCTGCAGAGTCACCACGGCAGTTGTTGCACCCAGAAACCACAGCACACCATCACCAAGAATAATTCACTGGGAAGCTATACACAGAAACTGCTCAATGCAGGACAGCACTATGATGGCCCTGCTTGGCTGCCATGAGTACAGGTGTGAAGCTGTAGTGACTCAAAGTCGCAATATGGAGCAGGCAAAGAAGCACACTTATATATACCGCCCTGACTTGCACCCGCCAGGTGGTCTGAAAGGTGCGTATCAAGCCCTGGTCGGTCCATGTTCGCCCAGAATGTTGCGCCATCTGCATCCCTGATGACTACACGATACCCTGGATACGACGGCATCATGAACCTACCGCTGTCCTTCCAGATCTCAATATCCCACCGAGACGCATCTGGATTGTAGAATGGACTGGTCCAGTTGCGCTCACGCAGGCCATGCAGAAAGAGGTTGCAGGGCATCTCTTGAAGGTCTGACCATGCTGGCTCTGCCTCCACTGTGTTGAACGTGTCTCCCAGGACATGTGGAGGAACAAAGATGTGCTGAGACTCTTGGGGGTTGCCCTCAGAGTCCACGTTTGTGACGTTTATTTGAATTGTCACATCTTGTAGGGTGGGGCCAGTCTTCTTTATGCGCTTCAGGTCCTCGACAGAAAACTTTTCATTCGGCCTCGGTGGCCCAGGATCCTTCTGTTCCTTCTGCCAAAAGAATGCTTGCACTCTCGTTGTCGTTCTGCTGGTTGATGGTGCACACAGCGAGAGGTTGCGGCAGTGTATGCACCGCCCACGAAGCATCATGCGCCAGCTTCACGCCACGTGCGCCGATCACAACGAATACGACTTGCTACATATTTTTCGTAATACTCCCCAGCTGGCTTCAACTCATTAGCCGCAAGGGCTCGACAGTTTCCACTTCTTACGCCGGCAGAGATTGGAAAAGAGGTGACACCGTCATCAAAGCTACATCACAGTATGCACACTGACCTATACTTTTCTTCTTCTTTTATCATATCTTTGCGGTCAGAAGCCGTGTTTGTCGCACTCGGTGTTTAGAGCGCGACCTGGCAGAATAGGAATTGGTCACTTCATATATGACTGTTGAACTTCTCCAGGTAATGTGTCTGGAACGCTCTGTGCTGCCTAATTTAATTGAGCGTAGTTTGATTTAATTTTGACAAAATGAAGAGAACCGCATCAAGATGGAGCTCGGTTGTTATGCACGTCTGACACACAAATCCAGGGTCTCTCCCATATCATCATATCACGTTCACGATGAAATCTATGAAAACTGGCTTGCCTATGGGTCGTATTGCAGTGATAATAGCACTCTGCATCTAACCCTGGCAACACAACTAGCAACACAGTTCTTGCAAAACAGCTTGGTTATCATGTGCACGTAACGTTGTGTCTGTTAAATGCACTTTTCCATACATTGCAAGCATGTTTGTGGCTGTACTATACAGTAAACGGTGGCTTCTGAACATGCCTGTTTCATGCATGAATTCGGCATGCAGTAAGAACAGCCTGCAGGGGGGGGCAGCAGGCATTCCAGCCGTCACAGCAGCACGAAGCTGACATCTGTGCTGGCGAGCGCAGCAGAAGGGCGACAACAAACTGGAGCAGGTGCAAAACAAACAGGTTCACAACAAGGCATCCAAGCTACATGCTGTTACAGCTGCCCCCAAATCATTGAGACCAGGCCAGCAACGGGTGCACTTCGACCGTCCGGCGCATGCTGTTTCCCAATGCTTCAAGAAGCGATCCTGGCGCCGTCTTGAGTCTCTCGGTCAGTAAGCTTTGCAAGAAGACCTGAATGTACATCACAGCCACTGCACCATCTTGGCTTCTGCCGGCGCACGTGACGGCGGCACGTCGTTCGTCGCACTGCAGCCCGGCTCTGGAGAAAAGTCTGGCTTCCAAAAGAAGCGCATGGCAGGCCCAGTGGCCGCCTCTACAGGGCCCTCGAGGTGCTTTGCTTGTGTGTTCAGCAAAAGAGTTTGTTCTGCTGTGCCAGGACACATCGCAGCGCATGCATTGCACGTGAGCGGTTGCCCTTCAACAATAAGTACAAAGATCACTTACGCACAGCGGTGTCCCCTGCCTGACCTGTGGATGACTGATGTGCTACATCTGCCCTCTTCTAGAAGTTGAGTGCCACCGTCAGGAGGCGATCCTCTGCACCCCCCTCCCCCTCCCCCGCCCCCATGCGGTCCAGCGTGGGTGCTGACTGCCTCGGCTCACGCAAGTGTCGCCTCCTCCCAAGTGTTGCTGAGCGCTTACTTCAGGAACTTGTGTTTCGTCATCACTGTCGCAGTTGGGCTAAGAGTGCTGGGAAAGACCTTTGTGATGGTGCTGTTGTATCATTCGAGAGAAGATGTGGTTATGTTGTGTTAGTTGCTTTTGGATACTTGGGTTCATACCTATTCACTGCATTTCCGGTTTGAAACGACGACTTGTCGAAAAGTTTTTTTTGCCTTTTGTAATGGGTCTGTACGTTGAATCAGGAGATGACAGCACCACTGATGTACAGATGCCGTGTGAGGGGGTGGAGGCGGCCTGCACATGCCCCCCCTCCCACGCATGCCCCCATACCAATAGCCATGCAATGAGCGCGCATCTCAGTTTTCGCCCTCTATTTTCCGTTTAGGCTTCTCCCGTACGCATGCCGATGATGCACACGACACACACGGCATCGCAAGGTGTCAGCCCCTGCCCCCAGCAGGGTTATCCAACTCCTCGTGCAGCTCGCCAGTGCTGCCTGAAGCTGCTACATGTGGTGCACATGCTTCCAGTGCACCAACGCGGTTAAGAAGATCGCGGAAGTTCCTCTGAGGCCGCACATGTGCAGCAGCGCCACTGTGATCGGCAGGCACCACCCATCAAGCTACTCCACCACATTGCAGGTATCATGCAGGTATCACAACGTCATGCATAGTGGCGACAGGTACACTTTGGGTCCAATCATTCTACGAGTTCTCGGTGTACAGAATGAAAAGCATGCGACTCTCTGAATTCCGCCCTGGTGGGCCCGGGTACACTTGAAGTTAGAATTCCAGCAGCACAGCGAGGTCTGTTTCAGCTTCTGAACTCTGCTGCAGCTTCCGCTTCTTCGTTTTCTCGTCCATCTACATGAATATATCTTATATATAAGAAGTATACCTTCATGTTTGGAAACATTAGTTGTTGGACCATTGAAACCGTCATCTACAAGACTTAAACGTGTCGAATCATCCCAGCGCACGTGTTCAGTCATGCGTAGTGCACAGTGCACCAAGTGCGCCACCGCAAACGCTCAGCTCATTTCAGATGCTGGCCGGCTGTGCGCTCGCTGTCTACAGTCGTCAATCAGGGGGAAGCTCAATAAGGCCATTAAGGTTCATTTTGCGCTGGAACATGGCGACGTGGCTTTGGTGGCAGTCTCTGGGGGGGCATGCTCGATGGCACTGGCCAACATGCTGCGCAGCTTCTACTTATCAGACTGGTCCCGCCCTCAGGCAGGCAAGGTGCAGTCTACGTCACTTTTTACACATTCATTTACCACTCATGTACATTGCGTTTGTACGCACATAGGCATTCCGCTGTGTGTTTCATAGCACCAGCCAAAGCAAGGTCCCAATGTGAGGGAACAAGTTGCTACCACGGCAAGTAAATCTCCGCTTCCACCATTCTATCTAGCATGCTCAGAGGGATTGGATGCTGGTGGGTGTTTGTACTTTGCGGTTATGCCAGGAATGCTGCAGGTGGCGTGCAACCTGCATGTGGTGTACATCGACGAGAGAGCTGCTTCAAGGAAGCCTGCACCGCACGCAGACGAGTACTATCATAGAATGAGGATTGTGGTGAAGTCCCTGGAACCTCACTATCACACTGTCCGTGTGTGTTGCCTAGAAGATGCCTTTGGGGAGCATCGCAGTCGAGATGCCAGGCTGCAGGCCTTGCACGACAAACTCGCCTTAAGCAAGGATGATTCCAGTCGCCAAGAAGTTGTGAGAGCTCTGCGTCAGCAGATTCTGTTGTCTCAGGCAAAGCAGCTGAAGTGCAACAAGCTGCTGGTGGGCGACAGCTCAACTGGGCTTGCAGCCAGATTCATAGCCATGGCTGCACAGGTGCGCCAGAGCAGCGCAACGACACCTCCCAGTCAAGTTTGAGCACCATTGCTATTTTTTTTGCTTCTTTTTGCAGCTGTCATATACCCACTCTTTTTGCAAGCCACAAGGCGTGGGCACTGCATATGGTCACAGACATGGCCGCTACCACCCCCTGATACGTGCCGCGGGCCGCAGGCCATGTATTGGTGAGCTTGCCATAGCCATGCTCCCGCATGATTTTAGAACATCATGGCTTCTGCTGTTTCTTATCGGGTCATATCTGTGAATGGAGGGCTGCCTAGGGCATTAACAGCAGAACCAGCTGCGATGCATACCACTCCACCGTGTGCGGCAGAGAGCCAGCAGCGTGCCATGGGGTGGTGAAGCTGGCAGCTATGGCGCAGTCACCATGATATCTACTTCAGGGGAGAGGCTATGCTTCGACAGCGGAGGTGGCCATGGTGGACGCGCGGGAGGCGGGCTGCTGCGTGGTGCGACCTATGCTGGCGGTGCCCCGCAAGGAGCTGGTGCTGCACTGTTACTTCCACGACATCCCCTTTCTCTGTGACAGCGTTCCTGCATCTATCAAAGCCTCTGTGAGCAACCAGACTGAAGAGTTCGTGTCAGATCTATACGTACGCTCCTGGTCCTGGCCCAGGCCACTGCAGGTCTGCAGCAGGCCCCTGTTCAGGTGTTACTTGCTGCCAAACCACGATGAACCACCAGGCTCATTTTGTTTGACATTGGCATATGTGCATTTTGGCGTCAGCGCCCTTTGGAAAGTGGACATCGTTGCTTCTTCATTTCCAATTCAAGTGCGGTGCAAGTGTGGTGTTTGATGTGCAGGAGTCGAGGCGGAACACAGTTGCCAACATCACAAAACTAGCTACCAAGCTTCGAGGGTTCCCATTCAATGATATTGCCCATGCCCCAGACCCACCCCTACGGGACATGGTGCATGGAACAGACCGCTTCAAGAAGCGGGTGGTGCCACAAACGCCGATACGCCAAGCAGAGATCTCTTCTGTGAGCGGTGCCGCAACGACGCCAATCGAGGAAGTAACCTTGTGTAGGGTGTGTCGGAGTCCTGTTCCACAGAGGTCTGAGGAGGTGGGCAGCCGATGCGATGTGTGTGACTCATGTTTGAGATGGATCCTGATAGATGAACTTGAGGATGATGACAAGTGCACTGCGATCGGGAGAGACACCGTGCTGGGGCCTTCACATGACCGACGTGCAACAGAATTTTGATTTTTCGTCCCTTGTGTTGTCAGAGTACAAATGTGATGTTGAGCTGCGTTTTTTCCACCACATTTTGTAACACATGTATCGTGGGTTCCGTTGTGGCCACATGTGGCTCAGGCTGTCATACTGAACAGTGCATATCTATAGACAGGTGATCCACACCGTGTGTCATACGAGTGTATCAGTGGCGTGCTCTTTCAAACAGGCTTCATGATGCATGCCCTGGTGAACAGACGGTGAATTGAACCCGGCCTCCATCTACACCAACTCGTGCTCAGTGCGACTCATGTGCAAACTAAACTCCTCTTCAAATGACTCAGCGATCGCAATGCTGTATTCTGTCAGTAACGGAACATCGTGTTGGCCTGTGTGGCCATCAAGCTGTGGAGCCAGGCCGCAGCTCTCCAGGTGAGAGCAAACGCTGGCTACAGACCTCCCCTGTATTCCGCAAGGGATAATGTTGTCAAACGGGGAGAGATCCGTGCTGACATTCAGAGCAATTCCATGATAGGTGATCCATCGGGTCGCTCTGATGCCTGTCGCGGCAATCTTCCCAGACTCTGTCCACACCCCTGCATAACGACTGAGCAGAAACTAAAAGGCTGAAAGATGGATGATGCAACCATGGACTTGCAGGAAGAATGAAATTTGCAGATGCGCTGTGTTGTTAAGTGTGGTGTGAGAGCAAAACCTGTGAGACCCTCTTCTCGGAAAGCTTGTATCCCAGAAACCTCCATTAGAGCAGTAATAATAACGCTTTCCAGCTTCCGCAAGTACTGGTGTAGGTCTTGCCCATGTTGCCTCAAGTCAATAATGGGGTAAGCTACCAGCTGACCAGGGCCATGATAAGTCACCTCACCGCCTCGCTCTGTTCTAAACAGCGGGAACGGAGGGTTTGTAACACTGAAATTTAAGTTGTCCAACTTACTGTACGTTCCTAGTGTATAAACTGGGGGATGTTGAAGCAGCACGAGCGCCTGAGGCTGGTTGCCTTCTGCAACCTGCTTGGCACGTGCCTTTTGCCATACCCATGCTATATGATAAGGAACCTGCTTGTCATGTAGATCATATAACACGAAGCCGCGACTGGACCGGCACACTCCAGCTCGCGGGCGACCGGGTTGATTTTGCCTTGTGCAGCCTGCTACCACATGAACATGCAGACGCGGCATAGCTTGGAGCAAAAACAGGAAGCAACTGTTGGGTATCTGCAGCGAGTGTTCGTCATGGCAGGACGCACAATGCAGGGCATGACCGTGCAAATTAAGGTGAACAAGCTTGCAAGTACAATCGCCCAACCACTGCCTACTACTGCTCGCGCCAATCCGCGGGATCACTTGTAACCTTTTGCGGAAACGCATAGGCCTACAGCTATCTCTCTAGATACACAGGGACTCACTCTAAAACACCGACGAACCCTTGCGACCACAAGAAACGGAACGTTCCATCAAGAACTTCAACTCTGAGATCATGGGTAAAACCATCTAAAATAGTCATCACAATATTTTTCATCGTCATGCCTCAACACACCTGTTCTTCATCCCACATCTTCGGCTCTCACAGTCTCGCATTCAACCACACTCCATCCCCCAGCTTGGTGCAAAGCGCGACCAGACTTTCGAAGGCACATGCCCACTGTACGCACCTGCATATCGCATCCCTCACTGTGGCCATAGGTATACTGTGGCACCACACCTCACATGCACGGTGCACCATCTTCACCCTCTCACATTGGAAGCCCTGTGGCGGGCGCAACAAGCCACCACCCCAGACCTGACAGCCGGCCACATTCTATAGATTCTATGAACTTGGCTTGCACTTTGCGGGGCTTGAACATCGACATGACCTTCGCTCACCTACAGGAGTACATTCCCCACACTGCTGTCTCTGTCCATTGGACCCCACACACATCCTGGACCCAAGCAGAAAGTGTCCTGGAAAGTGTACAGGGAGCTTCAGAGAGACATGAGCATCACCGCTGCGCCTCGATAACCAGCATCGAGGTGCCACTGCGCGACACATAACACTTGTGGAAGGTGCGCTTGACGGTCTCGCCAGCCGCTGCATACTGCAGTGCCCTCTCCACATCCTGCACATGCATTCGCAGAGCCTCAAAGGGTGCCTCAAAGGGTGCCACCACCCAGCCACCTACACACATGCACACCAACACAAAGCAACGAGCATTGGTGGAACCCCCACCCAAACACAACAGCGGACCGGCAGCATACGGCAGGAGGGCGTCCGCAGTGCGGGTGGGTGAAGAGTTCGTCTTCTCTAGCAAGGGGGCGCACTGGCGAGTGGGGGGCATGGTTGCGGCTGTGCACGGCCTGCAAGGCAGCAGACACAAGGGCAGCTTGAGCATGAGGCGTGGCGAGCTGTAGGGTGGGGATGTGCAGCTCCACTCTGGCGCATGGGAACTCAACTGGCGGTGCCCCATCCTCAAGGTACTTCAGCAGCCAGTACACTATCGGTGGCGCAGGCACTGCGGCGCTGTGGGCCAGCTGCACCGCCTCCTGCTCCACGCGGTCGCGCCACCGCTGGCACAGGCCCAGCAGCCTCTGCACCTGCTCCCTGAACCCTGTGGAGTCCTCTGCACCACGAGCAATGGTCATGGAACTCTGGCTGCCGTGTAAGGATTGACTGTTGTCGCGGCGCGGCTGATGTGGCCTGCGAGCTGCCTTCGGCCCAGCAGCGCGCCCAAAACTATCAGCGTGTGGGCTGGAGCGAGAGTTCAAAGTTCAGTGTACGGCCTGTTTTACAGTGTGTCAAGATACTTCCTGCAGACGTTTGTTATTCTATGCTTCTGGACGCCGCGAAGCACACCTTTAAGCATGTTGCGCATGCGTGTGCGCATGTACTTTGTGTCTCTGTTGGTTGGATCTTCCACCCACTCCAGTCCATTGTCTTCGCAATACTCCCGCAGATTCTGCCGTGTTAGATTCAGGAATGGCCGCACAACGGGCAGCTTCTGCAGCGCTGGCTCATGGCTGTTGAGAAGATGGGACATGCTGGTTACTGGCCGCATGGCAGCAAGCCCGCACAGCCCGCTGCCGAAGCGCAGCCTCATCAACAGAGTTTCCAGTTGATCTCCTGTACATTATGGATGTCTCACAATGTACAGTTTCATCTTCTGCGTGTGCACACTGACTGAATGGGTGCCTGTAATGGGCGCTTGTACACATACCTTGGTGATGTGCTGTCATCAAGCGGTCCACTCCATTACTCAGACATGCATCCGCGATCGCTCGATATCGCTTATTTCTCGCTTCCTCCATGATCTTGTTTGCTGCAACGGTCTCACCATGCCAGTCAAGTTTCAACATGACGCTCTGCAACCCCGCCCTTTCTGCAGTCTCACAAACGAACACCGCCTCTTGACTGCTCTGAGTCCGAAGCTGATGGTCCACTGTTATAACAAGCGGTGATTGTGCTGACTGTGTGGCAAGCTCCTTCGCAGACGCGATGTGCCGCAGGGATGCCTCAGCTGGCAGAGTCTTGCTGGCATACATCAGGCTCATGCTGTCTACACCACCAGAGATGCAGACCCCGATTTTAGAGTCAGGATTGCAGTATCGCGAGAGCGCATTGGAGATAGAAGCTGGGACGACCACAGAGTTTGACCTAAGCGCAAGCACCATACCTTCTCGAGCGTTGGCACTGAAGCATAAGAACGTGATAAAAAAGCATCTTTAGCAACCCAGACGGCACGCACCTGTTAAACCAGCTCCTTACAATCTGCTTGACTTCTTCCTGCCTTATCTTCTGAAACCGAACCATCCACTCTATGAATTCCTTCAAACGGAAACAGGGAAAACCTAGCATTCGGAATTCTAACACGACAGCGACCTGCACACCGCAAACAAAAGCATTCGGTGGCGAGAAGCAGTGATGAAATATTTCTTTGCAGGTACACAATATTCGTTTCTCACGGCGTGACCTGCGTGACCTGCGGTTGTGTGATCAAGCAGCTGCAAGGTACACAAGTCTGGAAAAACGAGTCCAGACCAGGAAGTCACAAGCTTCCACGTTCACAGTTATCTACAGTTTGGTATATTGCAGACTGTTCCAGCACGCAAGCTTCTGTCGTCGGCGGGCATGAGCAGTGCTTGCTCGCTTAAGGTGTACCAGGTTCGCTGGAATTGACAGCCCCAGGCACAACCAACAGCATGAAGCTGGATAAAAGAATAGTTTATTTTGTGACGACTCTGGTCGTGCTGCTGGCATGTGCTATCGTTTCGATACTTTGCATGCCGCTTTACTATGTCATGCTGTCAGACGCAATGCCGCCGTCCATGGCTGTCAGGATGAAAAGGAGCACATGGCTACCGGATCAAGATGGTGTGAAGATCTGCCCCTGCTCTTTGCAGCTAACCTACGGCGCTTTCGTTGCATGCTCTGCTGCAACCATGACCAGTGCCTTGCAGCCAGCACAATTCAGAATGTCATCACAGATCAGACTCTTACACGTTTTGAAGCTCCATCAACGTCACAGCGTTCTATCACACCCTTGACTGAGCCTCAGCAGCCACCTGAATCACAGCAGGCAACACCACAGGCTCCACCAGAAGCTGAGGGATCACCCCCTGAGCGTGATCAAAGTGTGACCATAGTTCCTGGGAGAAATGCAGAAGCAACACGGCAAGAAACCGTGAAGACAGGCCACGGGGTAGCCAGCGACGCCAAGTATCAACAGCGACAGCCGCAGTCGGTTCCAGGTGTAGAGGAGCTAAAAGAGGAGGAGTATCCTCTTGACAGGTGCAGCATCTTTCAAATTTCCACAGGGTTCCCCCGAACGCGCTTGTTGTGCAATAATATGTGCATGTTGGGCAGTGCCCGCCGCACTCCCCAGCGAGTCCGCCCCCCTGCTAGCGCCGCTTCGTGTGGCGGTCATTCCATCCCAGCAAGTAAGCATGGAAATCCACCTTGCACAGTCGCTCTAGACGCAGGGTGCATGGGATCAAGGGCCCGCAAGCCCTGCGCTGCACAGAGCGCCCATGCATGGTCGTGCAACAAATGTCTGCATGACGGTGTGCGTCGGTATGGCCCTGCAGCACTCCACACTGCGCCTGGTCCACGCTCCAGGTGAGTCCGGCGCAGCAGTGGCTGAGGAGGGGGCGCGCGAGTGTGACAGCGGCGGTGTGGTGCAGGGATGTCATGCACAAAGTGGCGGACAAAGACGGCTACATCATGGTCACCTGGGCCAACTTCCACTACTATGACTTTGTGAAGAACTGGGTGGCGCATGTGGAGAGCCTGGGGATCACCGCGTACGCCATCGGCGCCATGGACACGCACATCCTCGCACAGCTGCTCAAAGATGGCATCCCATGCTTCTCCATGCAGTCGGGCCTCACTGAGAAGGACTATGGGTGGGGCTCGCCCAGCTTCCATAAAATGGCGCGTTCCTGCCATTGTAAGAAAACATTTGTTGAATGGTGCTGCCATGCCGATGTTCACTTTGGATGCGGTGGAGGGCGGGCGCTGCTGCGGACTGATGTTTGCAGAGCCTTGCTGTTCGGGTGCATGACCTCTTGTAGACTTGTTTGCTTGCAACAGGTTAGTCATGCATGTGTGGCGGGACAGGGGGCGCTTTCTTTTGGCTGCTGAACTGCTGCATGTATGTTCTGATTGTGCGCATTGCAGCGTGGTTTGCCGTTGCTGTGTATGCCAAGAGGCGTTTGCGGGCCACGTCATCTGATGGCCGGCCTTCCAGTCACCAGCTAGTGTGTGGAGGCGGGGGGGGGGGGATTGGGGGGCATCTCCCGCTGTGAGAGGGGGATCCTGGAGGGCTGGCGCACAAACGATGCTGTGACGGCGTCGGCATCACAACTGTGCGGCATGCATGCAGGGCCGCAAGAAGATCGGCCTCGTGCAACTCTTCACAGAGATGGACCTCACAGTCATCATCTCGGACGTGGACACGGTGTGGATGCGCAACCCCTTCGAGTACATGAAGCGCTTCCCGGAGGCCGACATCCTCACCTCCAGCGACTTTCTGACGTGGTCGCACACCGACGAGGGCCTGGAGGACGTGCAGAAGGCCAGCTCCGCGTTCAACATCGGCATCATGCTGTTCTCCCCCAAGGCTAAAGATTTCGCAAAGGAGTGGGTGGCCGTCATCGAAGCAAATGATCAGATTTGGGACCAGAATGCTTTCAACGAGTGCGCCGCGCCGACCCCCCCGCACTGCGGCGCCCCTGCATGAGTGCTGCTGCAAGCTGGTGCCATCGCTGGCTGTGCGGCCTGGAGGGCTACCAGCCGTCTTCACTTCATGCATGCAAGTGTACACACACGATGGCATGTGTTTACTTTCATTGTGTTTGACCTTTTCGGACGATGCTGACTCGCGAATACATGTACGCACAGCACAACAGAGCACGTGAATCGCTTGGAAGCAGTTGGTGCCATGCAGCCTGGCAAAGAGGGGAATGAAGATTCCGGATCCAGATGACCCACTGGCCAAAAAGCGGCTTTTTCTGGGCAACAACGGAAATCTTGTGGTGGGCATCCTGCCGACGTCCATCTTTGCCAGCGGCCACACCTTCTTTGTGTCGGAGACCTACAAGCAGCTGGGCCTTGACCCATACGTTGTGCATGCCACATTTCAATTCTCTGGCACCCCGGGCAAGCGCAACCGCCTGCGGGAGGCCATGCTGTGGAACGATGACCCGGAGTACTACCAGCCGGGCCATGGGTTTGTCACGTGGGACATGGACATTCCTGACGCAATGCTGCAGGCCGCCGCCCCCAACCCCCCCTCGCTTCAGTGCTGTGAGTCGCAGCAGGGCCACTTTGATCTCATGAACCACCAGCTGCTGCAGACGCGCCAGGGCTTCGCGGCTGCATCAGTGCGCGCCTGCCACCCTGCCCGCCTGCAGCAGCTGCAGTGAACTTCTTGCGGTCAAGTTGCGCTTGAGCTGTGCCACCATTGGCAGCACGCAAGCTTCTGAGGTTGTGGGAGACTTGTGCAGGTGCTGGGGCTAGGCATCATCATTCCGCAGTTCACAGCTGGGCAAGACAGGTACTGGGCGCCGCACATGGGCACCATCCCTGGCTCTGCCACGCAGCTCCCTTACAAGGCGCCCATAGACCATGTGCTGGACCTCGAGCGGATGCTGGGCCGCGAGAAACCGGTTGATGAGTTTGGACCTAATATTCCATACAGGGAATACTCGTTCCTGGACAATCCAGCATGCCCTGAGGCAGTGAAGGGCAATCAGATGGTGGTGAACGTGTGCACGGCGCCTGATGCGCGCTGCTCGGATGGCAGCCAGGCGGCGCAGGAGGCGGAGGGCGCGCTGTGGGTGATGGCGGGCATGAATGACCAGCAGCTGAAAACAGCCCTTGGGGACGCCGCGCAGCAGTATTCAGTGCTGAAGGTCAACAGCACTGTGGAGCTTTTCACGCAGCATGTAGATGAGAACGACCGCAAACGGTTCGTGAATCGCATGAAGCAGATGGCGAGCATCTGGTGCTGTGTGCAGCCGCCCACGGGAAAGCCTGGGCATGTTTGGTATGACATGTGGTGGGATACTGTCCCGCACACAGATTTGCACAACCGGAAATGGAATGAGTCTTGGCATATAGTATTGGGTCCGTGAATTGGCATGAATGATTGTTGCACAAGTTCAATAATGTGACTTAGTGCTCAGTTGCTAGTACTGTCAGATGCGCGGCTGGCCATGAACAGCGTGCATGTACCTAGACAGATTTCATTGATATAGAGAGCGTTCTTGTGGTATACTGAAAGTTGCAGGGTGCTCTGCTCGTCCCGCAGGCAATAGTTTACACATGCATGTGATTCGCATTGTCCAGATGCTGTACATTTTTACCACCGTTTTTCGGAAACACACAGGAAAGGTTACACGAGGTGTGAACATAATGTACATTAGGTATCCAGCATACATAACAAGGCTACTCCCTGCAAGATCCAATAGTCTTCGTTCGTGCCTGTTGCCATTGGCAGGTCTACATAAAGCACAAAATTGGTTGACTGCCCAGTCGTGCTGAGGATTCCAGCTCGCAGGGAAGTCTTGTACAAAGGACAAGAATAATGAGAAGCTGTCGTCTTCTGGTCTCTACTTGGTTTGAAGTGAACGATGGGCAATGAGGAATACATGCAGCCAGGCTCGGCATCTGTCAAACAACCATGCCCGTCATCTCCCTTGCTCCAGCGTGCACCATCCACAAAGAGACCAGAAATGTACACACCATCCTCAGGAGCCTCGTCTACCTGTAGTGCAATGCTTTCTTAATTTTCAGCTTTTGATGTGCTGCATCAAGGTACTGCCACATCCCTGGTTATCTGCAAGATAGTCTGTCAACTAGCATACCTCTGCGGCATCTTGAAGTTCAGTTACAGAAAATTGGAACGTGAGGGTGTCAATGGGGATCGTGTACTTTCTCGCATGAACCTGGAGAACACCCGTTAAGAAGCCTTGAGGGAAGAAGAACCCGGGCAGCCAGAAGCACGGGGGTTGCCCCTCCGTCAGCCACGTTCTCATGAAAGTGATTCTCCGAAGGTAGTCTTTGAACCAAGAACCCAGTGGTTTTAGACAAGGGTACCCCACTTTGGCCCAGATCTGAGGCACCTGCACGCTCCACAGGTGTCATATCCTTCTGTTCTGCGCATTGCTCCTCCTCTGCGAAAGCATGCACTTTCCCTGAATGCTTATGTGGTCCTCCCACGTGTGTTTCACCGCCGCTGGTGCAATTTCGGAGGTGCGGATGGAATATCAGGGTCAGGCAGTGTTCCCACACACCTTGCTATCGAGCATGGAGTGCAACATCTGCTCTAGATCGTCGCTCATGACCACAAGACCCTTGATAGCCTTCTGTAACTCCCTTAGAGAGGATTGCATCTGCTTTGTGAGCCTGTTGAAGCGGTCGACCTCTTGGGAAAGCACCACACTAAGGCTGTTTAGGCGGCCGCTCTCCCCACGGCTGAAGATGCTTGCATGGGCTTCTCCATGCTTGTCCATCACCTAAGCTCCATATAAATTTCAATAAAAGTCTTAAAAAGAAAGCTTGCGTGCAAGTAGTTTACAGAATCGATCATTGCACAACTTGTGTCTGAGGGAGCGCACTGGTGGAATTTCCTCCAACAGCTTGTCGGCAAGCTTGTGGATGGCCTCCTCAGGGGATTCACCACTCTTGGACCCCACTATCCTTGGCTGCATTGCCACGACAAGATTGAGAACATTTGTTGTCTCCTGGAGCTGTGATTGAATGCTTGCGTTGGGATGCATGCCAAAGACTTCTGGCGCATCTGCCGATGGAAGGGCCTCCAGGTACTCCCGGACCTCGGTCAGCGTTGTGTCTGATGATGCTGGGGAGTAGTACAGACCAGATGGGGTAAACATGTAGCTGTCTTTGAGCACGTCTGGCTGTATGTACTTGCGAAGGATGGCCATGAGACATCTCCTGTCATTGTCATCTGTAACCCTGCCACCGTAGTTGATCTGGCCCACAACAAACTCAATTGCATCCCATGGAATCTGTTCTTTCTCTACCAGGAACATCTGAATTGTGCTCATTGAACATTCAATGTCAGACTGGTTGAACTCATAGCGGATGTTCCAGCCAGTGGGCCCGAACTTCCTTCGCTCCTGGATCACGGCATGGAAGAACGACAGACTGAATGCTAGCTTCTTCCAAGCCGTTCTCTTCTCCTGTAGCATTAACCTCCGGTACTTTTCATGTACAGCATGCATATGGCATTGTCGGCAACAACTCAAATTGAGGGTCAGAAATCTCTTCAAGGACGAACCTGGACGGCTTCGAATTCGTCCTCTGTCATATTCGTGTACGTGCTGCCAACATTTGCCCGCACACCATATGGTGGCTCATTTGTTAGCTTCATGCTGTTTTGGAGCACTTGCACAGGGAAGTTGGCGGCTGGCATCGAGGTCAGCCACAAGCGGAAGTCCTCATGCACAGCTGATGCTGGCTTGGCTAGATCTTCCACGATGCTCTCCAGCTTCAGCATCCAGGAGCTTGCCACGTGGCAGTTTTGTAGACACACCCAGTCGCCCGTCTTACGTGCTTGCTCAATCATGTTCTCAGCGATGGGACCCTGTAGCAGCACGTTTCTCTTCTTACACATAAATGTACTCCAGATTCAACTTCTTCTGTTGCAGGAGCAACTGCAGCAGGATAGCTTTAGCGGCAAGTTTCTGAACATTACTGCTACATGTGGGGACTTCAAGTTGGTCCATGCATGTAACAGTGCCCATACACACCTGCCCTTGGCCCAGAGAGATCATGTGCAGTCTTTCACCAGGTATCATGCCCATTGACTCTGCAAACCGCTGCAGTAGAGCGGTAGGGTCAGCCCCAGTTGATAGCACAAACACGATCGGTGTCCTGCAGTTGGTGTCTGGGAAGATCTCCTCCAGGCGCCATGCTGGGGGGAATTGGAAGTTGCGACCATGCAGCTCACCAACATATCGGGCCATGCCAGCACATAACTTCTCCTGTCGCAAAACTTTCAGAATGATAAGACGTTCGAACCCGGTTAAATTGTTGTCCCATTCTGCAGACATGCCCCGCTCATCCTCTTAACAGGTTATGGGATTATGGTACCAGATACGCTGACTTGCCGTGATTAGTTCACAATTGAAGCACTACATTAAAAGAGAAAACATAGAAGCGAAGTCACCCATGTAGTGGTTGCCAGCACACCTGCTGGATACTTCTCCTGTTCTGGTGCCTCTGATGCGTGCCATCTGTGCCAGTCAGCATCTTTCTCTATGGACTCCTTGAGGCCTTGCAGGCATGGAATCTTGGCATCCAGGAAACAAATATTGTTCCATGCATCTGCTGTTAGCCATGTTGCTGGTGGTGGCCCTGCATCTTGCACACCTGAATCCCCCCGCAGAAAGAAGTTCCACTCCTGCGGGACACCCACATCATTACAAAGTCAATGCAAGCAACGGACAGATCAGTAAGGTCTAGCAGTAATTTATGTAGCTATAAATTTGTATAGGGAGTTTTATTGGAGTGGGAGAAGGTAGACCACAGCAGCCTGGATGGAGCACACCCTCGGCATAATCTTTCCAGCAGATGGATGGCGAAGAATGGCAGTAGCCATCAGGAATGAAAAGATGAGTTTGTGGTTTGCAAACAGCCCCCGCTGCACAGTTGTGTAGATGAAGGTGTTGGCAAATGCACATATATTCTCCACTCTTGTTGGAACATTCTCACTTGTGTCAGCGTGCTCAATGCTGTAGTTGAACAGCTTGGAGAAGAACACAAGAGAGTACTGGTACATTGGAGACATCATTGCTAAGTCTGCCATGACGAAATAGAGAGTTGAGCCCCGGATTGCAGCAGGGCGATACGTCTCACGAGTGTCATTGATAATTTTTTCAGTGACCTCAGCCTCTTTGACACGACCCTGGATCATTCCAGATGTAACTTTCGAGTTATTCAGGGTATTGATCAGGTCTGAGTCATCCAGAATGTTGCCTTTGGACTCTTTAAGCATTCGCAGAATCTTGCTCTCAAGCTCTGTTAGCTGTTTTTTGTCAGCAGATATGCTGAGAACAAGGTTGTCCTTCTGCTCTTCCAAATCTGGCCTCTCCATGCGGACAACGTCCCCCAGCAGTTGGTCCTCAAGCCCTTGCATTGTAACAGTGAAGTTGATCACTGTCACCTTGATGCACACGTCTGGGAGGTAGTGCGGATTTGTGAGCTTTGTAGTAACGTAAAACTTGAACTTGGGATCAAAGTCTATGTCAGTGTCTCCCAGCCTTAGAACAGCTCGTCCCCCAACATTAGAAATAGCTTTGCTCAGCAGTGGGTCAAGAGCAGGATCCAAAGACTCTCCAATGTCTTCCAGCAGCACAGGATTGCCCACACGAATCGAGCTCTCCAGCATGCGCAGGAAGTTGTTATCTGTCTGCTTCAACACACGCAGGCCATTCTTTGCCTCCATGTTCTTCACCCACAGTGATGCCTGACACTGTGGATCAATCATAAGCGGCCACCTGGAACCAGATTTCACGATGATGCCATTATCCACAGACAAATCATCAGTTGGAAGGCCAAGGATGTTCCACTCGCGAATCTCAACTGGCGACCCCAATGTGCTTCGCAGTGTAGTAGCTTCACCAATCGGAATGCCCTTCTCTTTGCACTTGGATATCCAAGTTGTGTTGAGATCGTGGCGGTAAGGGGCAGTGAACGCCCCCTGGTATGATATGGTGGCAGCAGACACAAGCACATCACCAATCAGCAGTTCGATTGCTGCGCCTATCTCTTCAGCACTTTGTGTCCACCGGACGCCCTCGTCCCCCAAGGCACTAGTGAGCTTCTCAGCTCTTACTAGACGCGCCTTAGTGAGGTCTGCCTGCGTATTGCAGGCGAATCGTGACAATTCTGAGGCAGCCCTGCTGTGGCATCAGCACTACAGCCACAATCTGTTGCCCACACGCACAATGATGTTGACTCAGAGGAGCGATGCAAGCCATAGGGGAACTTGTTGAAGTGATACGAGGGAGAAGGCATTGTTCTCTGCATGTCACATCACAGCAGTAATATCAACACCTGGTCGTTCAAGTCCTGTTGCTCTTGTTGTGCCTGCTTCAGTTGTGCTTCTAGTGAAGCCACCTTGTCCAATACAGTCTGCAAAGCGTCTTGCTTCTCTTTGAGCTGTGCGTTTGCTTGAGCAAGCTCAGACTCTGCCTGCGCAAGCTTCTGTTTCTTTGGCTCCACTACCTTGTTCACGATGTGGAATTTGTCCATTGCATGCACCCAGATGCACAAAGACTTCGCAGCATTTGATTGCTTTGCCACAGTTTCAGGCACAAAGTCTGGATTGTCAATGTACCTACACATCAAGCTGTCTCCATCATCACATCTTCCCAGGGGGCACCATGCCAGTGCATTCTTTTCGCACTTAGAATTCCGAAGCGAACTTTTTCAGTTTCTTGATAACACCATCTGGTATGTTCTCCTTGTCAAAGGTCTTGAGAGCCTCCATGAAGTTGGAGTCCCCAAGCATCTTCTTTGCAGTGTCCCAGTCGGGCTTCTCCTGTCGCAGGGTGCAAACAGCTTCCATTGTGAGCATCACCAGAGGCGGAGGCTTGGAGAATGACTTCATCTCAACTATATCATTCTTGTTCAGAGCACTAAGGGACTTCACAGCGCTTTCAAGAACAGGTAAGGCTTCTGCAAGGTCTGCCTTGGCATCATCAGCAATGGCTTGTACCTCCTTCTGGAAAGCCAACACTTCTGCAGCATCCTTTTCAACAACTGACTGGACGCTAGCTGCCTCTTCTTTGTCCTTTGCAACTTTCACCAACAATTCTGCTGTTGCCTTTGACTTTTCTTCAAGAACTGGCTGCAGCTCTCCTGCAGCAGGACATGTCTTAGATAAATCCAATCAGCAGGCAAACATCAGGTAATCTTCAATGTCATGGAGCACACATAAGTGGACTCCTAGGCTATTTATGGAGATAACGGCAATCTCATCAATGCATGAGGACGCCGCACCTAATTCTGCCTTCATCTTGTCAACGACAGAGTTGGTCTGATGTAGCTTCTGTAGTCCAACTAATAAACGTTCCTTTGACTCGCACATCTCCTTGCGGCGCTCCGCCAGCAAGCTACAGTAGAGGTGGATGAGATCCAAGAACGATTTGGGGGTGGTGTAGTACTTCCGCCGCAGCTCATTGTAGAAGACGTCAGCAGTATGACTGACAGATATGTGCATATCCATGCAAGCTTCGCTCACAGCATGCTTCACCTCATCTGAGCCCAGGTCGATGTTGCGCAGTAACTGCATGAATCCACCATCAACAATCAAGTAGGCGTCAGTTACTCGCCATAATTGTGACTCATTCTTGATTAATAGATTGGACAGCCTTCAATAGTGAGCAATGCTCAATGATATAAATATGCAAAAAAGGCATGCTGTGGTTTCTTGGGCAGCGTTTGACCATGTGTATGCAAGCATTCAGTGCTGAGGAAGCAGAGCATGCCTGTGTGGACACAGAGAGAAGTGCCTCTTCTGGCCATTGTGTGTAAAGATCAATGGTACAGCAGTTGATGAGAGCTGGGAACTGACGGCATCTGTTCCTGAACATGTCTCCCACCGGAGACATGGCCAATACAATATGCAGTTTTTCTCGTACTCTATCAATGAACGCAGTGTAACATCCCTCTTTTGTTGATGGATAACCATGCTCAAAGGCCCAGTCACGTAGATCAGCAGCGATTCTATCCTTTTCATCCTGTGCAAACATTCCCGGAACATCACCAGAGTTGAGCATGTTATTGATGTCTTCCAAGAAAGACTCGCACACAATATGATTGTCACTGAACAGAAACACCATGTGCTGCCCTTCAACACCAGCCTGCACACACTCACTCTGTTTGCAAGCAAATATTCACTGTTTCAGGGAACATGGATGAGAATGCTAACCCCAATTAAGCAGCATTTTCTGACAAAGAGTTGTTCTGGTAGCTGCCAGCAGTAGCAAACCTTAGTGTAGAGGCTCTTCATGTCTTCTCTAAACTCTGTGAGGCCATAGTTGCGACCTGGCTCAATGCTGAAGCACTTAAATCCACCGATATGAGCAGAAAACTTTGCCATGCTAGACTTCCCACAGCCACCAACACCAATCAACAGAGCGTTGCCTCGGGGCTGCCGAAGGATGCGACACATGCGTACGATATGCTCCACTGCATCTCTGAAGAACACAATATCCATGGAAGACGAACTTGTGGCATTGTAGTCAGCCAGGTACTCCTCAAGCACTTGTACAAGCTTCTCCATGCCAGGAATCTCTTCATATCGCCTGTCCCCCATGTCCATCCCCATCTTCAGGAAATCTCCAAACAACAACAGCCTGCACACATGCTCATGAGATCTTGCAGAAATTTCACTGTGCAAACCACTCTAGCGGTGGTGTTGTGTGAGAGACGGCCACAGGCTGTCTCAAGATGCATTCTTGAAAAGTGCAGTATGCAATGTAGAAGCATCTTACTCCACTAGTCTTGTTTGGGAACATGACCATGGAAACGCACTTGTCATCAAAGAGCTCCTCATAACTTGTATTCCCAGGCGTGTTCTGATTCAAGATGGTGACCAGCATATTCTTGAACAGCTCTTTATCATCCTTGCCTACCAAGCGGTCATGGAACACACGCATGCTCTCATGGGCCCACAAACGCAGGAACGTCTCAGAATCTTTGCAATTCACTGGCATGATCATGAGCATGCCCTGAAAGACTTTTGCCAGGTCACGCAGGTTGAAAGTGTAGTGTGACTTAGTAGGAGTGGGAAGTAGCTCCTGTGCCACCTGCTGGTACACTTGCAGGGAGGCGCTCACCAGAGGATTGCACAGTTGCTGCACATCTGCATTGAAATCTCCCAGGAAGCCTTGGAGGATGGTCGAGAAGATAGTTTTTGTGCTGGAATCTGAGGGTGGTGGGACAGAGAGCAGTGTAAAATGACGGATCATGCGAGGTGTGACTTCCTGCCTGCCACCACCTGGTGGGCCACACGCGGCACACAGCGTCACATTCTCTATCTCCTTCCAGAAGAGTTTCTCACGGTCATAGAAGCCCTTGAAATCCTGGAACTGCCGCAGCAGCTCTACAGGAGGCTGTGCACCGTATACCTCCCTTGCCGGCATGTTCATATCATCGATGAAAAACACAATTTGGCTGCCTGGTGGAGGACCGAATCGTGTCTTTCTCTTCTTCACTAACTTGGACTCAATCAAAAGTTGTGTTTCTTTGGCACCGGTCTGTGCAGAGAAGTTGATAGTGTATGGAATATACTTCTTTTTGGTTGCAAGACTGTCCAGAGCCGAACGTGCAATCACTGTCTTGCCGACTCCCGTCTCGCCAGTGAACATGACCGACCTGTCAACGTTCAAGCAAGCACCCATCACATGTGAAAACCTGTAGCAGTGCATGCTTTAGAATTATGAAAGGTAACAAACCTCACAAGCCACTGCAACAAGTCGGGGATGGTTCATGTTGACGGAGTGATGCATGCAGCAGTTCCAAAATCAGTGAATGGGGTGGTATCACACCTGCAGGTATCTCCGGTGGGGACAAACATTGAGTGGAATGAGACCATCTTGTCATAAGCAAAGGTGGGGACGTGATCACTCCAACATCTGAGCTCCACAGGATCTGATGACACGTCGACGAAGATGTCAAAAATACTCCCCAGGCTAGGAATCTGGCACAAGTTACCAATCAATCCACGCACAAACTGATCGAATTGCTCGTGCTTTGTATGTACCAGATTGCCTCCCAGTCCCCACACTAGTGCGAAAGTGAAGACTTTGTTCACAGCTAGCTTGATCAGTTCAGGGCCTTGCTCTGGCTGCACAAAAAGGACAGTTACTACACTAATCTTAGGCACAAGGCTCATCAGGCGCTGGTTGTGAGAGCGGAGTCTGCTGCACACCTTCAGGATGACATCTGAATGCGATTTGAGCATTGACTCGAGAATCCTCGCCAGACTGGTGACAAGGTTGATGTCCACAGATTTGAAGTACTCATGTCCATTGGCCCTGATCCACTGCAGAACAGGATCAACCAGGGTGTCAAACAGACTCCATATGATGTCCTTGATAGCCTGGGGCACTTCATTCACAGAAGTGACAAGCCATGTCTCGATGAACGGTCGCCATCCTAGTTCTTCAATCGGCACATACACCATTCCACATCGGGAAACAGTTGCTGGGGAAGCAACAGCTAGGTCTTGAACCTCAAACAGCATTCTCATGGTCCCAGGGTTAAGCTTGATTCGCTCACCGTTTGGTAAGCACAGTGTGCAGTTGTCATCTAAAACTGTGTTCATGTTCTCGATCCAGATGGCGTCTGCATGATACCAAACTTGATGCCAATTCTCAGCCTATAACATGCGGAAGCAGCAGAAACCCACCTACAGGTCCATCAAAGCATATGTACTTCCGGTCGGGGGTAGGATCAGATGTGGCTGTGCGAATGAGAGCGGAGGCAAGACCATCAGTCCACTCATTCGTCAGCAGATTGTACTCTCCATATAATTCACCCATTCTGATACACTTTGGGTTAAACGTGTGCAAATGAGTGATCTGGAAGTCAGGATCCTTGACTTTGAATTCAGAGCGCATCATTGTCAGAGCCTGCTGCAGCGTGTGCAGCATCGTGGTCTTGCCACCTCCAGTGGTGCCAACTGTCATAACTCCAAACCTTACGTTGAGAGTTTCATACAACTGCATGACCTTGCGTGTGAAAGGCTCAGGACTCTGGAGCTTCTCACGCTCCAGGCTCTTCACAATGGCATCCATCAGTTGCTCATTGTCAGCTTTCTGTGCATCAACAGTTGGGAAAAGGTCACAAATGATGTTCTGAAAGAGTTCAGCATCATCACTCAGGAACTTGGGGAGGTTTGCATCACGCATGGCCTGCACAAGGACATCATCTTCTTGAACATCTGGCTGTGCGCGCTTCAGTGACCCTGCCATGACCAACAAGGACTTCAATGCTCGCATGCCAAAGTCGTAATGATCTTGCTGACTGAGCTGCTCACTGGAAAGCTTGTAGAGCTTGACCATCTTGCGCGATAGATTTCGCGAGTCTTCAAAGCCTTCGGAAAACAGCATCACTTCAGCCACAAGGGCATAGTCAGGTATCATCATTGCCATGGGTCTGAAGAGCGCCTTCAGATTGTCGGGAAGTTCTGTTCGGCCAGCATATCTGCAAGCAAACAGTGCACTGTCATAAACCTGGTGCTCACGGATACCACTGGCGGAGAGAAGCAACGAACATCAATTGTCTGGGTGCTTCACAGATTGTCAACTCTGCACCCGTAACACAATCAGTTTTGTTGGTCCTGGCGGGCCCAAAGGTTCCCGTGTATAGCAAAGCACTAGATGTATGGCACTACCACAGTGAAGGGTTGTTCTATGTGTGCGGCACCGCCATGGTATAGGTGTGTTTTATACTATTGTACGGGTGCTTCACAGATTGTCAACTCTGCACCCGTAACACAATCACTTTTGTTGCTCCTGGCGGGCCCAAAGGTTCCTGTGTATAGCAAAGCACTAGATGTATGGCACTACCACAGTGAAGGGGTGTTGTATGTACATAGAACATCAATCCCAGTGCATATTAGAAGCTCCTCCAGCAATAAATACACCACAGGATTAAGAAAAAGAAGTTGTAAAGCCAGCATCACTTGTATCAGCAGCTAATAAGGTACGACACAAGTCAGGAGCTGACACATACCCAGGATTCATTGTGATGAAGACCCCACATGTGTGTATCAGTCTGATCTCACGGCCTTCAAACATGAACCTCTTGACTCCTGCCTTCAGGGCATTGACGATGGACAGAAACTGCTGTGCCACAACTGATAGCACTTCTATGTCAATGCGATTGAACTCATCAAAGCATGCCCATGCTCCAGACTGTGCCACTCCTGAGAAAAACTTGCCCATGAACTTATAGTCTAAGTTGTCGCCGCAATTGAACACAACACAGTTCACTCCCAGCGCTTTTCCGAGATCCTTAGTCGTCTCGGTCTTACCAGTACCAGCTGGTCCAGCTGGCGCGCCACCCAGTTTAAGATGCAGGGCACCTGTGAGGGTCATGTAGCATCTGTCGGTCATTGGAGTCACTACAAGTCGTGCCTGAGCGCCAAGGTACTCATAAGCATACTGGAATTGTGCATTGACCTGGTTGATGTACAGCTCCCCAGCACTTGCATCCCACACATACCGTAATTGCATCTGCCAGTTGAAGTCATTCTCATCTTGAACACCCTGGACTGCAAAGTCATGCACAATGTCCCTCGCATGCACGTCAATCGTGATCAAAGCTGACACAATCTTTCTATGTAGCTTGCTCAAGTTCCCCCGCACAAGTTTTGTCAAGTTGGAGAGTTGCTTCAGACAAACCTGCACGGACAGGCTGCCTCAATCCAGTGCATACAAAGCTCAGTAGATACATGCAAGCATGTCACATTCTGGTGCCAAACCCTGCTGCACAATGTTCTGTTGCTGTACCTGGCTGGTACGCTGGCAGCAGGAGAATGACACTTGCACGATTCCCCTCATAACTAAAATGGGTCACAGGGCTGCAGCAAGTCCTTGTAAAATATCAACGTGCAAGGGTGGACTGGAACGGTACGATTGCTCTATGCAATGCGGCAAAGTCAAATTTCCTTGTTTCGAGATACAACGCAAAGCGCTCCAATATACCCTTTTCGATACGCCGTACAACCAGCCAGTGAGCTGTAAACAGAAATAAGACCAGCATCAGCTATCATACTGGTATGCGACAGACTTATCAATGTTGTTGAGTCACACAGCAGAGAGCTGTGCGATACCTGATAGTACTCATGCATTGCTGCTCCCTTCGCTTGCAGTGCCTTGGCAACATCCAGCGCCCAGTAAATCTGGCTCACAACGATGACAAGCTGTGCTGGCTGCTCCAGGATCCATTCCGTGCGCTCTTTAAGTTCATATGATTTCAAGCCCTCCTTTGCGGACCTGGCTAAAGACCGCTGCATTTCCAGCTCTACACTCGCAAGCCACACTTCAACACCTCCCCGCGCCTTCAGGTTCCCGCCAAGGGGAACTCTCTCACCCTCAGAGGATATCATTGCTGTGATACTTGTGGATTTGCTAGGCTCGTCCCCAAACTCAAGCATCTTGATTCCATCAAAGCACTTCGACATGTGAGGTTGCACAGCCTGAGGATTCTTGCTTTGTGCAAGGATTTCCAGCAGCTCGTCATCTCCCAAAAAGTAGAAGCGTGCAAACGCTGCTCGCTTCATGGAAAGGTAGTCAGAAAGATCTTTCTGGATCTGCTCGAGTGATTGGTTGGCCTTTTGGAATATATTCAAATAGCCTGGATTGGTACCAGCCTGCATTGCATATGTACCTGTGATGTTGCATGAGTGCTTCAGTGCTCCATCTGTGCGTGCACGCAACTGGAATGAGATGTATCACACCGCAAGCGCCAGCGGTTTCTGCTTCACACTTCGCATGATGCTCCGGAACTCCTTGTCAATGACCTGGAACGCTTTTGCTGGCCCAGGAAGCTGCCGCTGAATATCAGGAGCACCAAATATACTCTCCAGGTACATCCAGCTTCGCTGCACAGCAAGCCACTCGTCGAGGCTCTCTGAGAACAGCAGCAGAGTTTTCTCAAGCTTCTCCACCTCAGACCTGATGCCTCCAACAAATCTGCACAAAAATACTGCGATCAATGGGGTATTTCATCGACACCTACCCCGATGAGCATTTCAGTCACAATGCATAACACAGAATCACCCAGACGACTTGAAACGCTGCTGGACGCTAAAGATCTGACTGCTGCCTGGAAAGCAACTGTCATACAGACATCCATACATGAACGAGCCATCAACAATCGAACATCATCAGCAGGTATGTGAAGATGTTCCAACCCGAGAAGTCACGGTAAGCACATTGCAGTACATCCAGGGCCCACCGTGACGATACAATGGTGCTCATTGTGACCATGGAGTCCTCTAATGCAGCTGATATCTCATCCACTGCAGATAGGATAACCATGTCTTTTGAGTCCTTGTAAGGGATGCAGGTGAATTCGATGTCTGACCACTTGCTGTTCACCTTCGAAAGCATTTCCTCCAGGGCAGCTTCTTGCGTTGCTTCAGTGCTGGTGGCTAATACTAAGTCCTTGTGCTGCCCGATCTTCATGGAGGTAAGGAACTCCATGGTGAGTGATGGATCAGAAAACGGTGGAAGAGGTACCTCCATGGCTTCCTCCATCTTCTTCCAATGCCTTTCACGCATTGACTTATTGGACAAGGCTGTGACGATAGGTAAGAGGTTACGCTGATGATCAACCAACTCTCGAAGCTCTGGAGCTTTGCTGCTTGGAGGCAAGTTTCTCTCCACTTTGGTGCAAAGCTTGTGGTATGCCTGCACCTGATCTTCGAGAGCTTTCAGATCTAGGTCTGCAAGCGAAGTTGAGCTCCAGGTGTTGCATGTTGTAGCAAACTCTGCCGATGCTTGCCACATGGCAAGCTTGAGCTCAACTTCTTCTGCAGTGGCTGCCATCTCTTCACTTGCAACAGGGATCTCATTGAACTCCTTCCGCAGCGAGTTGATTCTGCTATCTTCTGCTACAAGAACATCTATCTTCTCTTTCAAATTGCTGAGATATGAAACCACGTCATCGTGTTCTGCATCTTTGTCCAGAATTTTCTCGTGCTGCGCAGCATTTCTGATCTCAACAACACTCTTCTCAAGTTCCTCCCAGTCACGCTCCAGCCCAGCAACAAACGAAGTTACGTTCTCCTCCCTGGCCCCCTCAACCTCCTCGATGGCATTCTTCAGGGAATCAAAGTCACTGTCAAGCGTGGCAAGCTCAGCAGCCTCAAAATCTGCGACATGTATTCCAGCAGACTCAATCAGATCATACAGTTGCTTCACCTCCTGCCACTGGGCATCCAGCTTCGCTTCATTGCCCTTCAAAGTCTTCAAAAAGGCCATCTTCTCAACGAACTTGGTCACTTCAACGTTTGGTGTTGTCAGTACTGACGTAGAGTTGCGGACATCACTGATGAACTCAGTGAAGACATCGAATGCAAGCTTAGGCAGCATATCCTGTGCAACAAGCCAGTCAGCTGTGAACAGGAATGAAACATGCGGGCCAAACTGGTTAATTCCACGCACTACCACATCAGTAACACACATGTTCAAGAACATGCCGACATCTGGTACACATGGACAAATAACTAGAGTAGAAACGCACTTTAATTGCTTGCAAGCGCTCCTGGGGGACCGGAAACATGCTGTTCTTCATGGCTACAACATCTAAGCGCATGACTGCAACATCCTCTTCGTCCCTGAACGCTTGCATCTGTTTCATTTCTTCGTCTAGCCTGCGCATGGTAGATGCAAAGGTGTCCAGAGTGACAGAATTAATGCCATCTGCTTCGAAGTCCTGGGGCCGGGGAAGCTCCACTGCTCGATACACGTCCTGCATTCGCTGTATATCGAGGGCATTGGCCTTCACCACCATCTCCCTGAACACAACATACACCCCCTAGCGTCTTTTATGACAAAAGACGCTGAACATGCCAGATCACAATCAAGACAAGGTGGTCGAAACGACACCATAAAAACCACAAGAATCGCAGAACACCATCATGCAAAACTTGCCCAGAACTCTCTGTCGTAATGAAGGAGAATAATGCCACGTGCATCTACCATTCCACGCGTGTCCTTTTTGACTAAATGCTGCGGTTTTGTGGGGAAATCTTCTTGGTTTCTCGCCCTGTCTTCATCCTCAGGTTCAGAAGTTAAGAGTCACAACAGACACCACATGCCCACTGAACAATGGCTACAAGCAAGCTTTTTGCTTGCACATGCAGTTAGCCTGAATGCTACTGTGCAATCAAGCACTGCCTCGCGAATCAATCTCGCCTCCTTCTGCCTCACCGAACCTGACAGAGACTTCAATGCCTTATAATCACCTTTTCGGCTCGAAATAGAGTGACAGTGGCTTCATAGGTTTATGCGCCAGGCTGTGCTGTTATTCCACTTCACTTTTCATCTGTGTTGTGCTGTGACGGGCGCACTGCCAGACATGAGAACTTACCGGAAAGGATGATATGTACCGACGAAAACCACAACGTTATGATAAAACGTCGACAGTAGCTGCATCGTGTCTGACTTGTGCTCCTCATACTCCTCATCAAGAATGAGATCCTTCATAGCTGTCTGCACTTCGAGGCCTTCCTCTTCGACGACACCACAGACCAAATCTTCATTCTCCAGCATGCGCTCCACAACATGGCAAGTTTCTACAAACCCCTCTAGTATAGAGTCGATTCCGTTAACAAAATCTGCCTCACCAGGAGCGAGGAGAAGCGAGTCGCAATCTTCTGACAAGGACACATACAGCTCAAAGAGTGGGACAGCTGTGCTGCTCTTCTCAGCCCCCTCCCCCTGCATTGCACCCAGATTGCTTCAGGATTGTGAAATTGCGGTTGCAGGGGACATGAAGAGGTGAAGGTGTCATGCAATCATGGCAAAGCTAGCAGCATACTCCTTCAGTCAGAGCTTGTGAGCAATTCCTGGTTACCAGTGTGTGCACCACAGCTTTGCAAGAAGAGATGAGGACACTGCGGAGAGCTGAGCCAAGCATGAAATCTGTCATCCGAATGAACTTGATGAGGGAGCGCCGGATGGATCTAGTTGCAGCAAACATGGTGTAAGCGAAGTCATGATGAGAGTTGGAGTCACTGTCCTTGAGTTTCCTGTTCATTATTGCTCGCTCTTCCTGAGGTTTGTCTTGCTTCTTGTTAAACTGCATAGATCTGGGGTGCTTGGCACTGGTTTTCCAGCACGTACGACCAGCAAATGCGAACTAGTAAGGTGATACCTTGTTGCTCAGCAGACAATACATGGAGGTAAGCTGCCAACTTGAATGAGCACTTTGCTGCCAGAGGGAGACAAGAATCACACTGATGAGAATGCGCACACACCTCCGCAAGCTCCTTTTCGAGTTGAGCGAGGCTCTGCTTGCATGCGTCTGTGACACATTCCAAGGCCTCATCCGCCATTTCTGCAAGCTCGTCCTTGCATTGCTCAACATGAACTTCCTGGGACTCCAGAAACTCTTGCAGACTGACAGGCGCAGGCGGCACCGGCTGCAAGAGCAGCTGGCCTTCCATCGTGCAGCACAGGTCACTAAACTTGAGAAGGGCACTCTGAAACACTGGGTTGAGAATGAACAAGCTTGATGACAATGCGGCCTTGCATCGTGCAAGCTTTGCCCCTCGTACTGACTTGCTCCATAATCTGAATGCCTGCACGCTGCCACACTAGATGAAGGCATCTGATACGTTCATGATGCAGTGACACTCCTGGGGTGTACAAAACCCGTACTCTAAAGGTGCATTAGGCAAGCAAAGGGAGACTTGTGCAAACCGTGCGTTCTGCAATTTCGGCACACATATCAGGAAGTATTGCCACGAACGAAAACGACGAAGGTACGTCAACAGAAATTGACACAGTCCACTGCAGCCCCTCATAGAATGGGCATGAGGGAACGTGCCTTCCACACTCTGAAGAAGCGCCACAAAGGTAGCTTTTTCAGCTGCTTGAACAGCATCAACTCCCGCTCCCATTGTGCCAGCTCTGTGAAGCCTTCACTGATCTTGTTGCGATAGTATGTGATGCCATTCACAGATAGTGTGTAGAAGTCATTCGGATCAATCTTGGCGAAAGCCTCCACTCGAAGAGCATATGGGTTGTACTCTGACGGATTTCTGTTGTACCGCTGCAAGTAAAGAAAGTCTTTCGTACTTGGATGACCTTTCAGTGACTGTATCAACCTGCAGGAGATGAATCCCGTCGGCAGACAACAGACATGCATACAAGATGTGAATGTGACCATTCATGCTCGCAGCTAACTGCTTCTAGAAATGTTCGAAAACGGTGCATACTCCATGTACGCGTAGTCTTGCACTTCAGTATCCAAGCTCTTCTCTGCTTCTTTCTTTGTGACTGCTGGTATGCTTGCAACATTCTTCTGAATGGGCGCAAAATGGGTTGTGACATGCCTCCCAGGTGCTCGTGATGTGTCTGCAGGCTGCAGCTTTCCTAACAGAATGGGATTACCCTGCAGGTCAAGTGTGGAGTGATCCGTGTCACCACAGGACAAACATTGTGATGTTACAAGCTGAGCTGATTTACCTTTTTGGGGCTAGCACTTCTGTGACTGGGCCGAGAATTCTGCTGTTGTGCCTGCGAATTTGGTAGGCTATCTGAGGTGGATGATGCAGCGCAGGATTGGGAGCAATCTATCAGAATGAACGTACCCGTGTGGGGCTATTGCGCGCAACACGCAATCGAGTGGGGGACACATCATGGACGCCTTGCTTTCCAGCCTGCACGCTGTTATGAGGAGTCAACATTCCCGTATCGGTTGCGGCATCCTCCAGGGTGTGGTACAAGTAGCCCACTCACCAGACGCTCATGAAGGGAGCTAGTATTGTTTGAAGACATTGCTCATTACTCCTTGCGTCCTGTCCCTGCAGAGCACATTATGAACAGAGCAAGCCTCGACAACATGGCTTGATTCAGCTGTGGCACAGTCGAGCAGGTCAACAATACTCCGTTTACATATGAAAATGATCGATGTGCTCCAATTCATGTTTCATGTGTGATGTATGTGGAGGGACCTGTTCTTGTACACGCGTATCATGATCATGCATGAATGGTGAGCAAGCGTGAAAAAAAACGCAGTACAAGTCACTCATAAACGAGCAGCTTCCTCACATTATGCTTCTTTTTGAACTTGGAATTGTCTCTCAGTCGGAGGTAAACCGCATGAACAACTTGCCTGTGCTTCCTTACAGCGTGTGAACATACTTGCACTGATTCTGGGCCAGAAGCAAGACGCTACATCCGGTGTAGCGCAGATATAGTTCCTTCAGGGCAGTTCCCGAAGATAATTTCGTCGTTAACTGGAGGTGATGTGACATGGCACATTTGCCCGAAGGCTCGAGGGAGGACACCGCCCTTATGAACGATTTCATGGCTGGCCTGACTCTTTATACAAGTACGTGTCGTATGACATATGGTCTGGATACATGCGGAGAGTCTTGTGGTCATGAACGCTGGAGACATCTTTTCTGTTACAGAGTTCCTCACAGAACATGTTGGAGCATGTACCAGCCAGTTAAACGATCTTCATACATCGTTATGCGATAAAGGAATTCATGGGTACGCAGATTTTTTTTTTCTTCAGTGTTTGCCCTCATCCTGTTCTTGGAGAGCTAGGCAACACGGCATGATTATCATGCAGGGCAACAGCAGTAAGTCTCCTGCAAAGGAGCAAGACTGTTTTCTCATGGCAGGTGAGAGAAAAGCTCTTGTTCTTTCCTTGATTTACCCTCGTAGTTCGTCCTTTGCTTGATACATGAGTCCAGGTCCAGAAAGTCGAACTCTCCATGCAGGCCCTTGATTCCCAGCATTTCTTTGCACTTTACCGCTTTATGTACTTTATATGTCGCCAAAAGAATAAGAGGTTCATCTCTATGGAGTGCGCCAACCAGCTGTGGGCGATTCTGCTGCATGGGCGCTTTCGACGCTTGCAAGAATGGTGTACCTTCACGGCACAAAGCAGGCTACCTATAGTTACAGAAGACACATGGTGCCAGGTACGATACTGAGGCATGCAGTCACAGGAGGATCCTCAAGTGGTGCTTATGATCTTCCTCATGACGACTCATTTTGGGGCACAGCGACTGTTGGAGTGCTACACCACCTCCCATTCCTGTAGGTGTTGGAGTTCACAAAATATATCTATGAAGACCTGAGCAACTATGACATAGATAGTGCCTGGCCCACGTTGATAGATGACTTTGTATCTCATGTGAGATGCAAGCACAGCCCTTCATTCGTTCGGGCGCAATGCATGAGTCCCAGCGCCCTGGCGCATGCTGGTCTCCTGCCAACTGAGGTTGCTCCAAGGGCAGGCAGCAAGAGGAAACTGGAGGACGCAGAACAAGAAGACCTCTCCAAACGATTTGCTTGCATGTCTCCAGAGGAACATCGCGACTCAAGTAATGAAGGCATGCAAACTGACGAACGAGGTTCGTTAAGCCAGATGGCGCGGCCTCACTGGCTTCACTCTAGGTCAGGTACCCAGAGACCGCGGAAGTCGCAGCCACCAAGCAGCCTTGGGCTCTCGTAATTGCTGACTGACGGTGGACAGTTCCGGTGCTTGATGGACTCCTTGTCTCGATGTTCAGTACACAGTACAAACTATGGCCATTTCTGAGACAGATGCTGTTCTTTTTATCTTCACATAATGACTTCTCAAAGTGCGAATGTTTGGGTTTTCTGCTTATCCTTGTTCATGATTAGAAACTCTTCACGTCTCTTTGTTGACACCATTCAAATGCAAATCAATTGATAACACACAACCTACCTTTTACTCTGCTTCTTACCAACGGTATTGGCACGTCGTCAAAGCAGTTGGAATCCTACGTTTTGCCAGTCCCTGCATAACTTCGCACACTCTGTGTTACAAAGAGGCGAGGTGGGGGAAACTGCAGGAAACCTGTGAAACAAAACAGATGACAATGCCTGTCAGACATGTCATCCAGGCACACATGCAGCCGTTAGACTCACAGCAACAGGCGAATGCACATAACGCTTTGTGAAGGGCATTCATGTGCCTGTACTTGCTGATTGAGGGTGTGTACTTAGGATGCATGCCTTCGGGACGAGCGGTCGATGCTTCGCTGCCTGACATGACCTTATGGGATCTACTATGGAACACACCTAAGCAGAAGTTTGGCCTATCAACATGCAGTGCCAAAAGGAGCAGGGGCCTAGATGGCTGGCAGCAAACCGAGAGACTGTGCAGATCATTGATCAAAGAATGCGAGCTTGGCACATGAGCGCGTCCATGCTTGTGAGCCTGTTCAGGGTTCCAGATTGCCTACCTTTGTAAGTCATCAAGATGATCGTCGAAATCGCTCAAATCGTGATGAACTTTTCCAGCTAGTTGCCGTTTCAGAATTTCTGACAACTCTGAAGTGCACTTCAGACCAGATGCCGACACCGATGCCGACTTGACCCACTTACCAGCACTTGTCCGCCCTAGCACCTATATTGACAAGATGCATCTGATTTTCGAGCCACATGCCGTGACCCAAGTACACAGTATCACAGGAAGGGTAGCCCACCTGGAACGGCGGTGCACTGCTGCCCTCATTCAGCACTTCCCCCAGCTTTGCGTTATCCATCTGCATGGAACAAACATGTGACAAGCCAAGCAGGACGGAGAGTTGGAAATCTCAAATGAACGTCAATGCAGTAATCACCAGCTGATGTCTGACCACAAACTTGCTCAGCCACGCACCGCAAAATAGTTGCATTGACTACAACCATTATGGACTAATCGATCAAGAATTGCCCTGCCAGGTGTCTGAGGATCATCCGGTACTGGTGCCACCTGCGACTCTGCCTCCATCAAGCCCACAATCGTAAGCCCACTAGACTGTGTCACGTGGACAACCTGGACAAATTCACGGCTTGAAGATAACCTAAATGGATTGCGTGTCGTGATATGCGCACTTTCACCAGAAGCTGACGGGGTGCACCTGGCGCAAAGCGCTCTCACAGCAGGGTCCTATGCACGTCTGGGTGTGAAACAGTGGAATGTAGTCAGTAATTTTCACAGACTCACAAGAAGATGGCTCCACGTCTGCCCCAGCCTCCACCACAGATGCACTGGGCGTTGTTCCAATAAACACGCCGATGACGCTGGCACTGGGATGTTTGCAAGCATGCAGCAACGCTTTGACAGCTGATTCTGTTTCGAACGCATAGGATTGCACCATTGCGGGGGCAGTGACCTTTCACACACAACGCAGAGTAGGTAAAAGCCTGCACAGGAACATATTCTGTCCCTTCCTCCAAACCAATCATGTGTTCCAATAAATGCAGCGCTGCCCTGAGGCCTCAGGAGCTCTGGCATGCAATTGGCACTGATCGTGTTCGTGGACCATGCACGGAATGCACAGTGCAGAATGTTTGCGCCAAGCTTGAAGTCATGCTGCCGTCAAGCTTGGCATGCTCGCAACCATCTCGTCCAATCTGGGTCTGACTGCAACCAGAGGACAGGTGCTGTGGAGCACTGCGATGAGTTGGCCCGCCCAATATATTGCAATACTATTCAAGAGTTCTTGCATGCATGAAGCTTTGTAGAAAAGCAGCAAAATCCGGACAATTACATCCTGCAGCTAAGAATTGGCACTCCTGCAGTCAAATCTCATTCGTTGTCGCAGCTCTGGACAACATCCCTAAAGTATATTCAATGGTCAGATACTGTGCACAAGCCTTCTGTTGTCAACATCTACGCTCCCATTCCCCCTTGTAATCAGGCTTGCTTGTCTATGAACTCATATAGATCTGAGCGCCGTTGCGCCTCAAGCGGCATGTTCCTCCTCCGTTCCTCGACCTGCCCCAGGTCCAGTGTATGAGTCAGAATATCTGCTTCATCCGCCAGCTGTGCGACAACCTGCACACACACGCAAACAGTTTTGGTCCCTCCTTTGCTTTTGATATTGCCACATTGAATCAGACCTCACAAGAACCTGCTACTCTGCACAGGTTCCCTCTCTTCAGCATCGCATGGACTCCTCGCGAGCGACTGTCGGCTTAAATATGAGGAGAGGGCCAGAACCCAGAGAGCAAGACAGACAACCTTCAAGTTTGTTTTGTTCCAGTATCAATTGTTGGGAATCACTTCAACAATTCCCAACCGGAACATTCGGAAATAATCTCGCAAATACTCACAGCACAGCCCCAATGCCACCCTGGGCTTCGTGGCACTCAGTATTGATTTTGTGTGCAACTGCTTCCACCTGTGTCACCAGCAGAACAGAAAGCGTTTGGCTTCATTTTGAACACCAAGGATAATGATGTGGCAAGAGCACTCGGGATCAGCAATTGCAGCAGTGTGCTGCGTGATGCAGAGGGATGCTCACCTCTCCAAAGGGATCTACTAGCATCGAATGGCCCCAGGCTGTATACGAGGAGTCTAGGTTTCGCGCTGGAGAGCATGATGCAATGAACAATTGATTATCTACTGCACGCGCTTGCTGCAGCAGTTGCCAGTGCAAAGGGCCTGTGGTCATGTTGAAAGCGCCTGGAAACACAATCAGGTCTGCTCCACGCCGCCTGTAGGCCATGCACAGCTCTGGGAATCGGAGATCGTAGCAGATGCCAACTCCTATTGTGCCATACTTGGTCTTCACACAAGTGAGAGAATCCCCAGCCGTAAGCGTGTCGGACTCTTTGAAAGTTATCTTTCCAGGTATGTCTATGTCAAATAGATGTGTCTTCCTGCATGTTTCCATCCTGATACGGTCACCGTGCACAATACCTAACTTTTTGCAAACCGGAAAGGTGGTGAATAATGCCATGCGGCTGTGACTCCTGAGGGCAGGTGCGAAGCATTGGCCTTCAGGACCAGCACAACTGGTATACAAAAGGCACAAGCATCTGGAATATTGTATCCGCACCTATGGCAGTCAATGAGAGAGCCGTCTGTGTCAAAGATGCAGCTTGTGTTATACAGCTTGTCACCCACTTGCTCTGGTATGGAGCCTCCGATCAACACAATAGACAGTTCCTTTGCTAGCCTTTGCATTGCATTAAAGGACTTGGAGCTACCGCCCTTGATGTCTTCAGCATACATTGGGAAGCTGTCATTGCTGTAGGGGCAGTTCCACATCTCTGGTAGCACAACTATTTGTGCTCCCTTTTCTGCGCTTTCCTACAGCAGTGGACAAGAACTCCTATGCCATCAAATGTGATCGATCATTCCCAAAGATGGCCAACCTGCCCGGTTGAATGTCCTATCTGACAGCAGGATTGTGTGCACTGCAAACAGAGCTGGAAGATGATCAAGACGACAAGGCAACTGCAGTTTCCAAGACATTTGTCTGCAGATGTGAAGGTACAATATTCCAGTACTGGATGGTGTTCTCTATAGGTGTATGCACTCCGTCATTCTCAACGTGCATCACTCAACCAGACAGCTGCTGCACTCGGACGGGAATAGCACCTCGACATAACGTTCGGCGGTTGCAATGTTCTCATCTTTGTCACTGGTCACTGTAATCTGGCACAATGCCAGCATCACCTGCATTGTGGCACAGAACGCTGTCGGCGGTGTGTCTTCCAGATATCCAAATGGCAAGTGGGAATGAACATCGCAGATACACCACTTCTAGTTCATGCAGCTCATACAACGACAGTTGCCGTTGCATTATCACCCCCAGTTGATTCCAGGTCGCTTATGAATCTCTGACCACCCCTGTACCACCTGCCTTTCACTAGTCTAAATCGAGATCAATTCAGCAATCCTCTACTTCAAGACTTCGCACCTGATCAGGTGAACATGCGGGTTTCGCCATCACCGCCACAGCCCGTCGAGCCCGACGAGATCGGGGAATGTTGCTTAGCCCTTGAAATGGCACAGCACGTAAGGAGAAAATCGACGAACTGACAAACCTTAGAAGCATCGAACTCAGCCACTGGTTCAAAAAGGTACCAGCACGCGGCTTGTTGGGGTTCCTGCCGTATGATCCTGTCGGTTTATGTTCCTGGCGGCTTATGATCACACGCCTTGACATTTGAATATTTTTTGAAGGAATCCTTGATGTCAGAAAATTTTCTGGTTCATTACCCGGCGTGATTAAGCAACTCGCCCAATTTCACCATCCGACTCACGCTGCGTCACTTCGCACGCGTGAAGTACGTACCTGTAGATAACATTAAGCTGCTGGCGAGGGCATTCAGCGGGTGGCTGCTTGCTTGCGTCTGAGAACTTTTCTTCCTTCCCGTAAGGTCATCAGCTGCTAGCTGGTACCGGTACCACGGTGACTGCCCAGACCTCTGCAGAGTCCTGTTAAAACAAGCATCGGAGCGATACAGCCCTATTGCTTGGCACGGAACAGGGAGGCTGAATAAGAATAATAATATCAATGTCCTGGGATATAACAGTTATTGCTCGGGCACTGCGCCATACACGCTATGAGCTCCGGCGCCGGCCTCAATGCGCAAGTGTATGTAACTTGTCCCCTGTAATTTCAGGAACCTGGCGAGTTCTTGCGCGACACCAACAGAACTCTCTATGCGGATCCTCCGAAGCAGATTGAGAACAGGGAGAGGGAGGCGAAATTCAAACCAAGGATTACATCCATGGATAGCTATCTATATAATCAGCACGGTCATGGAGGTCATATGCAATGCTGCCCCTCTCTGACAGTAAGTTTACCGACGCCTGTCAATTCCACCTGGGCACGTCTGGGTTCATGCCACATACTCCTCCCGCCACCTCCCACGGTGGCGCCGCCCTCCAATGCAACGATCCATTCACACAGTGATTACCTGCAACAGCATCCCTAGCAGCCGCAAGCACTACCACCACAACATGGTGACTGAGGTGCTCCAGACTGCTATCAGCCATTTGGGGATCTCCAGCACCCACGAGCCTCTCTAACAAGAGCTCGGCCCATCTGCCTCCAATACTGCTGGGCAAGCCCCGTGGGGATGTGTGTGTCATCCTGAACCCCGGCCCCGGTCCCATCGCCCTCGACACCATGGTCACACACACACACCTCAGTGGTCCCACTGCTCTCATGTGCAGCACGGCACATACTGCCGCCGCCCTTCTCCGCTGCGAGCAGTTGCAATTGCCATTCCTTTGCCGCCTACCGGGTGCGCGGGCTCACCTTTCGTGCCTTTGCTGTGGAGTCATAAGGCTACTTGGACAAACAGGGTGTGGAGTACCTCCGGCTTCCTGCCGCTTGCCTCCAGCAGCACCGGCAAAGTGCAGCATGAGGCTTCCCTTGCAAGCGCACATTGGGAGATCAGCATCGTGCTTTACAAGGGCAACCATGCTCTCTTCCGCTCGGGCGTGCATTTGTACTCTACCGCCAGTGGGCGGGCCTGGCTGCCTGGGGTGCTCGTGCCCACTGCGGCGGAACAGGATACTAAGTCTGTGTAGCGTAGTGATGCAAAGGGCCGCGAAGGGTTGGTTCAGGCAGTTTGTAGATGGCTTGCGTGCGGTTTCTCTGATGCTCTGATTTTTTCACTTGCTCTTTATCATGCATCCTTTCGACGTAATTTTTTTGGTGTGGAACCGCTTCGCCATATGCATGCAGGGGGGGGGGGGTGGGGGCTGAAGTCGGCAGTGAACATTGCATGTGAACGCGACCTACGAATCTTGTTCTTGCACCAAATATTCGTTCGTGGCTTTGCAGACGACCTGCGCGCATTCCTTTGGACGTCGTCGAATGCACGTCCTGCGTATGCATTCCCTTTTAACTTTTATCGATTTTAACTGTGTGAATTCATGCATTGAGGTCACATGCATCACCCCTCCCTGCTGGATCAATCTCGAAACCCAGTTCTCTGTCTTGACAACACACACGTTACCATACCGGCACCTTCGCATAGTGTGGAACATATATATCGTTGACCAGCTCTTTCCCCCTCAGAGCTGTGTAGTGACTGTGTGCTACCAAATTTAAGGCCTCAACTCTTCCATTGCGTTCGAACCCAAGTGCGCAACTCGCCGTGCTTGTCTTCAGGCTGTACGAATTTGCCCCGGGAGGTCAATAGTTGTCAATTCTACACGTTCAGACTTTCTCAGGTGTGATCCAGGACCCAGGATTCGAAATGCACTTACCGTGCACGTACCTGCGCAAGCAAGCGTCCATACCTCGCGTAGCACACTTGTGTGGACTAGCTTCTAGGCACGACATAATCACTTTCCCCACATTGGTACCATGTTATGAACTTGCGTGCTACGAGGCATGTATGCTGCTGGCATGACCCTTCTCCTTCAAACCACATATATATATGCATGAAGTGACGTCATGGACGCTGCATCCGGACAAGGAACGTCTGATTCGTCTGAGTTGTGACTCATATTGCTGCTGTGCCTGCTATTCTTTCGATTTTGAACTTCTTTCGTTATGATGCGCACGTGATGGAGCCAACTGAGGTTGTCGCCACAGCCAGTGCTTCAGTACGATGCTGCTGTACTGCACCATACTTATCTTTCAAGGCTGCGGCCGCAGCTTTGTAGCTGCGGATCTATCCAGTGCGTAATCAATGTTTCGGACACCAGAGTTTGAACCGTTGTGACCTCACAATGCAATACACACACCCTGATCATAGTTCACGAACTGTATCTTCATGTGCACACAGCATACATGTGCCCTCTGTTTCGCCATTGCTCCAGCTGCAGCCTGACTGACGTTCACGTACCACAGAGCTTATGCATTAGCTCTCTAGACACACTCACCAAGTGTACCATCCAATCGAACTTTTGTGGCAAATCTGCATGGACCTGGTTACAGGCCATGCAACCTCATGCTGTGTCCCATACAAACCATTGTCAGATGCAACGTTAGCTTACGTGTCATTCAAATCAAACAGTTCCGTGTGTTGACATGTCCGTATCCACGGTCCACTGATGGTACTGTACATGCATTTGTACTACGTCGCTATAGCGCGCTAGTCCGACATGCACGGTATGGTGTGTCAGATGCACGAGTTTCACATACATGTGATACTGGAGGTTCTGGCAGCGTTATAAACCTGGGTTCCAGGTAGCTATTCGGGTGGTTGTTGTCCTGATTCGTGACTGTGGGAGGGCGGGAGGGGGGTGACCTCCGCCTGAATCGAACTTGTGTGAAGTGTGGGCACAAGTAAGGTCATGGTGCAGGGAAAGTGCCAAAGATCTCAGTAAATGATGTAGATTCCACCTCATTGAATACAGACATATTATCAATGCTTTGTAGTCAACATCGTTTGTTGCAACTTTTTGGTGCATTTTTTTATCTTCTGTTTCTGGCAAGCTCCCTTCATCGCATTGCGTCAACATTCAATCGGTGCGGTTAACTACTTGAAGACTATCCTATACCTGGTATTGGCCTAACATTGAAGCCTGCGGCACAGCATCGCACAGGCCCTGGGCCTTGGTAGGCTCACGCATGCTGCCTGTGTGCAGGATAGGAGATTCTGTCATGACGTCAGACTGTCGCAGCAAGATAACTGTCGCAGGTGAGCCTCGCCGCACCTGTGAAGAAGGTCACAAGAGCGTGAATCCTATTGAAAATTTGATGACATTGCATACAATTGACTTATGTATGTTCAAGTTTGCGTTGCTGGCATGAGAAGCTTTCTACTCATGAAGATTCCGGATAGAAATCGTCGCTTTTGCATGCAGGACTTCTGACAGCCACTGTGCTGACATTTGCTGGTGTTCATGTGCACGCCAGCTGCCCTGTGACAGGAACACGAGGCATCTTGGGAGCCAACAGCGCGCGGCCGTACACCATCCGCAACCTTCAAGCCTATGAACACACCTCCGAGGCTCACATGGGCTTTCCAAAGTATTCTCCTGATGCATCCCTGCCGCCTCTTACCCAGAAGCTGTATGACAAGATCTCTGCTGACATCGACAAGACCCTGCGCACTTCTCAGGACTTCTGGCCCGCTGATTTTGGGTACTATGGAGGCCTCATGATCCGCCTTGCCTGGCATTGCGCAGGCACATACCGCCAGTCTGATGGGCGCGGGGGCTGTGATGGTGCCCGCATCCGCTTCCCCCCAGAGTTTCACTGGGAGGACAACACCAACCTGGACAAGGCGCTCGCGATCCTGGAGCCGCTCCATGAAAAGTACTCCGAGTACATCTCCTGGTAAGCTGCCTGTCTCACTTGAATGCTGCTCTTCTCACTTGCACCCGTATCAAAATCATGCTTTAAAAAGCTCAGAACATCCATTATGGGTAGCTTACACGTCTTGGAGAGCTGCTGTGTGAGCCAACTTGTTTCATAGGGACAGCTTACAGGTGTGGCTGGTTCAGTGGCATTGCACACACTTATGTCGCAGTAGCTATAACACCAAGTTTGCTTAACTGATGATGAGATGTGAAGGGGTGACTTGATTATCCTGACTGGAAACCGGGCTATTGCATCTGTGGGTGGCCCCATTCTGGGTTTCTGCGGTGGCCGTATGGATGATGTCGACGGCACTGCCTCCCTTCCTCTCGGCCCCAGCCCGGAGCAGGAAGCAATTGCACCATGCGCCGAGGAAGGCAAATGCGAGGATCCTCTGGGCCAGTCCACAATTGGACTGATTTATGTCAACCCTGGCGGCCCGGTTGATGCCCCATCTGACCCCACTGCAAGCGTACGCATCTGCTCATGACCTGCCAGCCCCCCCCCCCACACACACACACGTACAATTTGGTCTCTCTTATGCTGCGATGAAATACTTGTCGTCTGCAGCACCTTAGCACTGCCAGAGATTCCACGCTTGAATGAACTCTTCTCCTTTGGCTGCGCTCTTCTTCATCTGCATGTGCATTCACACACTCCGAGTCTACGTATCTAGTCTGCTCACGAGGCCAGCACTCCCACAGTACTTTATTTCATGTGTAGGCAAAGGACATCCGCAACATTTTCGGAAACATGGGCTTCAATGACCGTGAATCAGTGTCCCTGATTGGTGGCGGCCATGCATTTGGCAAGGTCCACGGTGCCTGCCCAGACGGCCCTGGGTTGGGCCCGCTTGAAAGCCCCAGTGCCCCTTATGCGGGGCTGTGTGAAGTGTTCAAAGGAGAGGAACGTGGCCGCGGCAACAACACATTCACAAGTGGTTTTGAGGGTACCTGGAGCACGCGGCCCACTGAGTGGACAAATCTGTACTTCAGATCCCTGCTGGACTTCCGCTGGGAGATTGCTGAAAGCCCTGCAGGAAATGAACAGTGCGTCCACCCCATGCTGCGTGCGCCTGGCTGAAAGTACAGCACCAGGCTTTCATCACATAATCCTACAGACAGTTCTGGAACCTTCTCCAATTAGAGGTTCGCAAACTTAGCTGTGCATGCCATGAAAATCTCGCCCATGCGTGTCATTGCAAAGATTGTGGCAAGTGTGTAGCCACATGCAGCATGCATACAGATGGGTGCCCTTCGACAAGGAGACTGGTGAACCAGGGCCCAATATCATAATGCTCACGTCAGACATCGCTTTTATCAGCGATCCTGAGTACAAGAAGCTCGTTGAGGAATACGCCGCTGACATCACCTCCCTCGAGCGTGAGTTTGCGGCGGTGTGGTACCGCCTCACGTCGCAGGACATGGGCCCTGCCTCCCGATGCACCGGCCCAGACGTCCCCCCCCCGCAACCTTTCCAGGATCCCCTGCCTCAGAACTACATGGAAATGACTTACTCAACACTGAAGAAATTGTACCGGGCTGTCAAGGAGCTGGTTGCAGACAATGAACATGCACGAGGATTGATCGCTAATCTGGCTTTCAACTGCGCTTCCACGTTCCGCGCCACCAGCTGGGTAGGAGGCTGCAACGGCGGCCGCATCCGCTTCCCCCCCCAGGCATGCTTTCATATCTGAACTCTCTGGATCTACTGTTTGCATACCAACACATCTCCTCTGCAGTTGCTCAGTGCAAGTCGTCCATCACTGCCCATATAGTGTCAGCCCTTATCTACAGCAAGAGACTTCTGCTGCCACTGCTGCTGGCTGCATCACGTAGTTCACCCCCAAAAAAGCTTCTCTAACTAACATGCGTGTAATTCCCAGTTGCATTCATTCTGAGGGGGCATGTCCTGCAGATTGACCTGCCATCCAATAAGGGCGCTGCCGAGGCACTCGAGCTGCTCGCTCCCATCCAGGAGAGCTACGCGGACAAGGTCACGTGGGCTGATCTGATCGTGTATGCCGGTGGCATAGCTGTAGAGGAGGCTGGTGGCCCTGACATCTCCTTCTGCCCTGGCCGCGTGGACGCTGAAGAAGGCGCCCAGGCCACCACCGCTGACCTCTCACCTCGCACTTACTACCTGGACCCTCTGGTGGCAGCATGGGACACCATTAAGGTGCAACTTCACCACCATGTAGCCACCTGTTGTGTTGCTTGCAACAGCATATTGCTGTGTCGCTTCTCCTTGAGGCAGCTTGAGTACCTGCAAGGTGTGCAGTCAGGCAACCTGATCCTGATGTGTGCGCTTGGAGTGCTCGTAGCCACCCCTGAGCAGAAGTATGGGCCCCTGAACACATATGTGAACGAAGTAGAACAGTGAAATCTGCCTGATTTTGTGCTTGCCCCAAAGGTCCATAATGTTTTGTGTGCCGGTGCAACTGCGTTCGTGATGTCTTTTGTTGCTTCTTGCAGGTCTCTGGCATGAGTGCTGCAGGGTATGTCGCGCTCTTCGCCCGCCCCACCAAGAAGCATCCTACCCTGAGCAACGAGATATACCAAAAGCTGCTTGATAACGAGTGGGAGCCAGTGCTGGAACGTGATGCCATAAAGGTGGACCCCATTGATGGCGAGTACATGTCTGTGGAGGGCGGCCACAAGATTCCAGTGGCTGCGTGGGTGCTGCTGCGTGACCCTGAGCTGCTGTTCTATGTCCGTGAGTATGCAAACAACATGGACTATCTCAAGGACGCCTTTGCTGACGTGTGGGTGTACATGATGAACACTGACCGCTTTGATGGACCCACTGGCAGTGTGTGCAAAGACGACATGATGATGCATGCATGAGCACGGCCTGTGCGTCCAACCACTTGGTCAACATGCCATGCAGGCATGCGGCAAGGAGAACAAAGGGGCTGTGCAGTTTCTGTGTGCACCTGCAGAAGCCCCTGTCATGGGTCCAAAATCTGTTGCTTGCTTGGGGCAAGCTGTATGGATCTAAAGTTGAGTTTATGTTTTGAGATGCGAATGATGCGATTTGGATCTTGCATGTGCCCATATGTGTTCTGTGGTTTGCTTGAAAGTGGAAAAGCTCAGGAATTGCAGCATGTCCAGAAAAGATGCTGATGGGAGGCATGTGCTGTGTTCTCAGATATCTTTCAACCTCGGCCTAGCCTAGCAACAAATACCTCAAGTTGTACCACGATGGTGATGCACTGGGCAGTCTCGGCGAACGTGTCTCTGGTGAAGAGGTTGGAATACCAGTTCAAGAAAGGTAAATTTTGAAAGGAAGCTTAATTGGTCATGAGTCCCTGAAGAGTGTCAATTTACAGGCATAACTCCATAGAATGGCTCATGTACCAGCAAATCATCGCATGCCAACTTAGCTTGACCTCGCACAAACGACACAGGACATGCCCCTACCGAAGCAACGACATGGAAGTCAACGACAGGGAGTCCCTGAAGACAAATAGTTTGGGAAGGAAAACCTGCCTACCTAGGCAGGCAACACTGAACAGAACCACCAAGCCGTCGCCCACGTCGCAAGAGCAACAGGAACGTATAGTAATGAGCAACATGCAAAGAAGAATGGCAGGAAGAAATGAATCTCCTCCCACTGTGCACCAGCAGAAGCACGAACAGTGAGTTGTTAGTGTTACAGAGGCGCAGGTGGACCCTGCCCCCCGATGGGCCATGCACAAGTTGCATTCAAGCATCAAAGGCAGGCACCAATCCACGGTCATCACCCGGGCACTGTATGCAACCATCGCAGCCCCGAAAAGGGAGGCTGCCAAACACTGCAGCACAGCACCATTGGGGGCAATTGTTAGGCACAATATCGGAACATCGGAACTGTAGTGTGCTTGGATTTGATGAATGACAAAGGACCCACAGAACCATGAAAGAACAGGCTGTGGGCTAGGTTACTTTGATTCCTGCACAGAACACTTACTGGGCTCGTGAATATTCAAAGTACGCTGACGCATCCAGAGGCCAGGGGTGTATCAGCAGTAAATCTCAACAACCAGGGCGTCGGAAAATTAGAAGAAAGGGATTATAAATCGCAAACACGAACACCACAAAGAGGAAGTAAGCAACACATGTCCAGGCAGCCAAGCAACAACCCAGAAGATGCAACAGAGCCAGGTAGCTAATCTCACTCAATCACCACACAGCAGGATGGGACATCTCTTCTACCTTGGCCCGACCCTGGGCTGTCCAGTACAATTGCTCATGGCTACCTTAGCACAATGCTGCAAGCCCCCGCCCCCCCCCCCCCCCACTGCTGTCATGTTGAGAGTCGAAAAAACCACATCATAGATGACGCCAACGCTGAAGGCAATGGTCCTCAGCACTCGTCAAGAAAGCACAGGGCAACAGTGATGTTGCTACGGCAGTGGGAGCGTCTGTTGGACGGGGGCATGTGCACATCGATCAGTGCCAGCTTCTGCAACACACTCAGGAAAACAAACAACCTGTGTGCCTTTGTCCAACAAGCATTGTCGTCGTGAAAGTCAGTTTGAACCACGCTGACTGAGACCCACTCGCAATGCATGTCTGGAGGCCAAGATTCTTGAGGTGTTCGCAGTGAGCACAACACGACGCTGGCAAACCTGGTGACACACGCACCGGCCACCATTGCGCAAGTGAGATCAGCATCTTGAAGGATTACGCCTTTATGTATCGCTGGCACCCTGAAATGATGGTCATCTTCGCCCCGAAAATTGGTATGGAGATGGAACGTTTTTGAGTGGAAAACATACTATTTTGCTGAAAATGCCAGAAAACAGATAAAATCACACCTTCTGGGATCCTGTAGTTGGTACCAATTGGTGTCCATTATGCACTCTCCTCATCCACTGATGACCTATCTCGGCCTGCGACACATGGACGGGGAAGCCGCCGGGCTGACACCGATAAATCAACAATGGCACAAAGCCTACTCGCGCCCCAGGCCTGGGCGCGCATGCTAATTCTAAATTTATGCTCAAAAACAAAACGCAAAGTTTTACACTCTCGACACCAGAGGGGGAAACCAAGTATTGAAGTATCTCCAATAATTAACTACAACAACTGGTTCACTGGTCCGCATGTCGGTATAAAACTCTACGACTATACAATGTCCCTCCTATCCTCCCAGTCAATTAATACTCACTCCACCTGGGCGGGTGAGTGGGAAAACCACAGATAAACTGACCTGAGTGATATGTTCGCTTCAGTCGCAAGTGAAGTCCCCATCACACACATCCTATTTAAAGAGCCCTGATTGTATGCAATCCCATGTGTCCCCAGCCTCTGTGATTTCAAGCCGGTTTCTTCTGTTTTTCAACAAACAGCAGTTATCACTGATATCTTTCAGAAAACTGCCGCGTTGAACTCAAAGCCTTGCAAGGCCCGAGCGCAATCTGCATCTACGGGAGATGAAGATAAAAGTTCCGCGACTGGCTCACCCCCAGGTGGTTGTAAGGAAGTGAACCAATTGTTCTTCGAGACTGCTCCGCTTGGTCCATAATGGCCAATTTTTCCGGAGCAGTAAAGATCGGGGATCTGAACGACTTCATTGCGCCTTCACAGGCATGTGTGCTGAATCTGGACGGTTCTGTGTCGTCGAAGCCTCTGATGAGTGGCTCTGCAGCCGCAGCCAAGGTAATCCTGCTGGTGTTCCTGAAGTTTCTATCATATGTGGCTATCTCTCACACGGTCCGTCGTATGCGTGCACTATCACCGCATCCATACCAGCTCTGTTCCTGCAGGCAGCACCAAGTAGCAAAGCAGCCACTGCGGTCGCAAAGCCACCTGTTGCAGGCTTCCAGCAGACAACAACGGACGCGACCACTCAGGCAATCAAGGTCTCGTTGCAGGACTGTCTGGCATGCAGTGGCTGTGTGACAACAGCCGAGACGATGCTGCTACAGCAGCAAAGCACCGATGAGTTGCTCACCCAGCTCAAGCAACCTCACGTTAGCGTTGTCGCGTCGGTTTCAGCGCAGAGTATAGCCTCATTAGCTGCAGCATGCAGTCTACCCGTTAATACAGTATGCTCTTCAAAACAAACCACCCTTCCTCTTGGTCCCATGAGCCTATGTCTCGTAATCCACGACCTGGAGCCTTCCACATTGATGATTAGTATAATCATAATCTATAGCAAGTAGCTTGAACAAACCCATATCTGTGTTCCTCGTCTCGGGTACGCAGCTACCAAGCATCCATCTGCAAGCTGGGCCTGGCCATGCAGTGTGGGGAACATCTGTGCGGATTCCTGAAGACATTAGGGGTTTCGAAAGTGCTGCATCTGCATACAGCTCGCAGTATCGCGCTATCAGAGACCGCTAAGGACTTCACAGAACGATTCAGGAAGTCATTCCCCCACACCCCCTCTCAGAAAGCCCAATTGAAGGCTGCCAGGCCCGAACCCAGTGCACCAAAAACGTCCGCACTTCGTTTATCTTTGGGCAGTCAAGGTCTAAAAAGCAAGTGGAGAGCTGTGGCCTGCCCTGGAGATGCTGAGATGCTGCCAAGCGGTGACAGCCGACAAAGCCTCGGCCAGCCTCAGGCGTGCCTGCCGATGCTCGTTTCTGCGTGCCCAGGTGCTGTGCTGTGCCATTGTTTCCAATCCATGTGCTGTTCCGCTGACACAGGTGGATGCTCCGTGCGCTGTAGATATTTCGCATCAATAGGACAAGGAGGGGGTGAGACAGGGAGCTTTGGTCAACGCCATTGCCGATCCTTCAACACGCCCCCCGGCCTTTACTGCATTGTGCCTTCCATCATGGCACTGCTTGTCTTTTAAGGCTTCCGTCACCATGATGCATGCATGGTCGGAAGTGAAAGCTGCAACACGTGCATGCGCCCTGCCAGAGGCCACCATGGGCCCAAGCAACTGCCCGCTGGTATCAAAGCCGTGCAACGCCGTGTGCAGGGTGGGTGTGCTATGCAGAGAAGACTCACGGGGAGTGGATTCTGCCGCACCTGAGCACAGCCAAGTCCCCACAGGCAGTGGCAGGCAGCCTGCTGAAAGGCGACCTGCTGCGCCGCGCCGCGCCTGCCCACCACGCATCCCCGCACTCTATATATCATGTTGCGATTATGCCGTGCTACGACAAGAAGCTGGAGGCTGCGCGCAGCGACCTCACGGCGCCCGCAGTGGCCGGAGTGAACGGCGCGATTCGTGTGGAGGGGGAGGCAGTGGGGGACGACTTTCTTCCGGAGACAGACTGCGTGTTGACCACTGGGGAGGTGCAGGAGCTGCTGCAGGAGAGGGGCGTGGCGCTGGGGGATGTGCGGCGGGCACCCTTCGATGACTGGACTGGAATCCTGACGCCGGCTGAGCAGGCCTGCAGCTCCACAGCAGGCGCTCAGCAGGCCGCGCTGGGCGGTCACAGCAGCAGTGATGCAGCAGGATATGGGAGCAAGGGCTGCTGCAGGGGCATGCGCGCTGGGGGGGTGGCCGGTGACAGGGCCGGTAGCGGCGGTGGTGCTGCGGCTGGTGATACCGCAGCATGTCAAGCAACCCTGCGGAGCAACGGGGCAGAGGCAGAGGGGGTGGCGGGGGGGTGCTGTGGAGGGGGAGGGGCCGGCTGCGCGTCGCCTGTGCCTGATGAGCCAGCACCAGGCAAAGCCTCTGGGGTTCGAGGGGGATCAGGGGGGTACTTGGAGTACACACTTAAGCACGCCGCTCTGGAGTTGTTTGGGATGGTGCGTTCTTGCACCGCCGCTTGCTCCCATTTGCCAACCAGAGCACCTGGAGGAGTGCGGGCAGCTGCTGTGATGCTGCGCGCCAGGTGGCTGCCTGCTCCCGCCTGTGGAACATGCATGAGCGCTTCACAGTCACTGGAGCTTGCCAGGGTGGCCGCGAGGCAGAGCCCTCTGTAGGTGCCAGCAGCCTGCGTGGCCAGCCTCTGACTTAAGCCTGTTGCTCTGCAGGACCTGGGGGACGCGCAGCTGAGCATGAGAGCGCTGCGCAACGAGGACCTTCAGGAGGCGCATGTGCACCTCGACGGTGCCTGCGTGCTGTCTGCTGCCAAAGCGTACGGCTTCCGGAACATTCAGAACCTGATCAGAAAGCTGAAGGCAGGCAACTGCTCGTACGACGTCATAGAAGTGATGGCTTGCCCGTCTGGTGCGCTTGTGCTGCCTCATCTAGTCTATACAAATGTGTCATGCGTGGTGCACCTGTCACCCGCACACCCCCCCAGTTGAATGGGGCATCCATGCCAGGTGGTGTTCTCGCTCAGTCCCTTCCACATGAACAGAACGCGCTATTTCCGTTTGTATGCATGGTCTGCATGCGTACTAATGCATGCAGCGCAGACGCCTGTTGAGCAGCTGCTGAGCAGCAAGCGGCTGTCTGCAGGGTGCTTGAATGGCGGGGGACAGATCAAGGTGGGGGGCGGCCACTCTGCGATACAGCAGCATGTGAAGAAGCTGCATGCATTGTACCATGATGAGAATGCGGTCACAATGAACTGGCCGGGGGAGGACAGGGGAGCTGCGCACATCGTGGCGCAGGCACACCTCTGCAGCGCAGCGGGCATTGAGCCTGCCCTGCACACCCAGTTCCACAAGCGAGAGAAGAATGTACAGTCGGCAGTGGCAGACTGGTAGCTGGCGCTGCCACCCACGCTCAGTCACCGCAAGCCAGGTCTAGGCATGGTCATGGTCATAGCCTGGGGGGGGCTGCTGTGTGGTGAACGCTGAGCCTTTCGTGAAGCGTTTGGAAACGGCCGTTGTCCTTAGTCATAGTTTTCATGCGACCTTATGATACAATCAAAGGAGCTTCGCAAGTTGTTCTTGCACGGGGCCGCCTGCCTGCACGCCGAACACAGCAGCCCCCCCCCGGCTATGACAATGATCATGACCATGCCTAGACCTGGCTTGCGGTGGCTGAGCGTGCGAGCTGCTTGCCAGAGGGCGGGCGGCCTGCGCCCCACCGCACAGCTCTGGCACCAGAGTTACAATTCCACATCACGCAAGTGCAGGTGGCGCCATGCTGCAGGCGGGGGTCAATCTGACTGCTGATGGTGTGCCTGTGCTGCACAACAGTGGTAGCTCTGCAGCCGCCAGTTTTCTGTATTTACCTGGGCCCCAACACTGCACGGAGCAGGGCACGCGCCTCCTGATGCGCACAACGAAAAGAATGACATGTTTCAATTCTTCAACCTGTGTAGCTGCTAGCTAGCAGCATACTACGTTGTCATGCAGACCAGCCTGTATCCAATCTACTGCTAGTATGCAGCCATGTGAATCAAGCGCATGCCCTGTGAGCATCCCAGGCTGCCTGAAGCGGGTCACATGACCCCAGGCATCCCGTTGAGTAGTTGTATTACAAGTCCAAGACAGGTACAAGGCTAGTGCTTATAAACATTGAGGAACGTTGTGGTACTGTGGAATACCAACATGGCATCACTATGCATGTTATGCGTGTACACTCTCGCTAAGTCGCATCGACGCAAATGATACCTTTGGCAACACATCTGCCCAACAACAGTTGTCCGGGAGCTTCTAGACGCTCAATTTCACAGCTGTACCAACCTCGTCCGTTGCTGCTCGCCCAGCCTCTCGCAGTTTGGAACGCAGCAAACACAAATGATTCAATCACATGCTCGACGCTGGGGGGGGCTGGTGCGGGCTGCCCATTACCGCACACGCATGCAACATCAACTGTATGCATGCACTGCTGCCTCCGTCTTCCACCTTGTATATATCACCTGGTATATACCACAGCCTAGAGCATCGATGCACTCAGTCTAGCTACTGATCGTCGGGAGCTCCTGGGAGCGGCCCAGCCGTTGCTGTCATGCATGCGTGTACATGCATGGTGTACATGGATATCATACTACTATTCAGCCTTGCGCAATGTGACAGCTCACAGCGGCTGGCGACCACAGAATGGGTCACAAGGGAGGACCTGAAGCCCCCGTGGATGGAAGGGGGGTGCGAGTGGGTGCTGGTCACGCACGGTCCCGTTACGCAGTCATGTACAAGCCCTGAACTCCTGCAGGGCGGCTCATGCACATCCCGACTTCAACTGGTGCAACGAGCACTGCCCCAGCCTGTGGCGCACCCGGAAGTGGAACCTGCTGCTCCAGTGGCACAGCATGCTGTTCTTGGTGCGGTGCAGGATGCAGGATGCAGGATGCATGCCTGACTGTCGGAGTGCCCCCCCAGTCTGGCACAGCACATGCTTTGTGGTGCGCGCAAACGAGCATCAACCAAAGTGTCAGTACAGTCACAATATCACGTGTACTTCCTGTCATTTTACGCCTGAATCGCAACGTCACGTACGCATACGTGGCGTTGGCACCGCCACAGCAGGACCCAGAGATCAGCAGGTTGATCCCTGGGGGACGCGGAGGTGACGATCCGGTGATGCATCGGATGGGGGATGGGTTGGCCACCAGACCCTGACCGCAAGGGCGATGAAGATGCAGCGCGCGGCTGAGGGGAGGCCTGCATCGGTGTTCATTCGTGAATCTGACAAAGTGGGACACATGCCATACGAACCGTAGCCCCCTTTGAGGGGTTAATCCACCTGGTCCGCGGTTGAAGGGGCAAGAAAGGGGTTCAAACCAAGCCGTCTTGTAGGCACCGCATCCCAGCATAGTACGATTTATTCAGCTTCAGCACGCGAAAAAAATAGCTAATCGGGAAGCAACGCCATACCCAAGAAGGGCGTACACCACACAGTGCAGCATCACCAGCTGCCCACCATCTCCCTCCTTTACCCTCGGCCACTGTGTAGGCTGAGGCTGAGGCTATTCCAGGTACCGAGTGATTCAAGATCAAGGCTTTGTTCTGCTGATGCAAGTTTTTAGCACCATAAAATCATGACGTGCGAGCGGCGCATGGTGAGTGACTCCTGTAGCCACCAACTCGATAACGTTAACAGCTGTAGCAGTGCTTTCACAAGAATTATGACTGGTGCTTCTGCACGAGCATTGAATTGCCAAAGAAGCCCCTCGTCAAGGATCACGTCAACCTCGAAGGGAATGGGCCTCAGCACTCCGAGGAGTGGGGGAGGGGGGCAGCCACCTAGGGCAGCCCCAGCCAAAACACAGAAGAACACACAGGGGCATCAGAGCGCGAATGAGGGTCAGGCAACACCGCGGGGAGGGAGGGAACAACGGAAGGAGGGGCAGGAGACCCAGAGCAAGGGGGGGCAGCAGGGCGGTGCACGGGGGCACGAGGTGACGCACGGCCCACAAGAGTGGGACGTGCGAGGGACAAAACTACAATTCAACATGCAGTGGCAGCTATCAATACAGCACATCTGCAGTTGTTGTGTTTATCGAATATCGGATGTTCCGGTGTCGTGGCCTTAAGGCTTAACCCCTGTGTACCTCAAGCCCAGTGTACCAGCACTTGGTTTGTCAGGGCAGAGGAGATGAATCTGTTGATGTACGGATCATGGCAGCAAACTGCGGCACGGGCCTTTCAGTTCACCACTTCTAAAGATGTCCATATCAGTCCTTGATGCTTGGGTTTCGCTCTTCAACCACCGTGCCCAGCTGCTGACTCCTGATTTGGGCACCCTAACAAGCCTTCGCTACTGTTTACATGCAAATACCGCGTGGTTCGCTTGTCCGAACGCGAGCAAGGGAGAAGATGCGTAATATCATGAGGATACGCAGCTGCTTGAGCACAATGCGGGCTGTTCCTTCGATTGTTTTGCTGTGTTCGTTGCAGAAGATCTTCTGTTGGAGTGGGGCAGCCTGATGAGTCAGCAGGGCGCGTGTCATGCACACGCATGTTGGTATTCGTGTGTTTGGCACGCGACAACAGTGGGGCAGGGATCGATTGGCAGCTGTAGCATCTCTTATCAGCCTTGGAATGTTAAGACAGTAACTCCTGCAGGGCGTAATCCATTCTCTTGTTCTCTTGCACAGTTCTGGCTTCGCTTCAACTATCGAGTCCAGCCGTTTCCTCTCAGCAACACCCTGCCTCCCTTCAAAATGTTCAGGTATGCTCTCTTGCGCCTGATCTATGCTTGAGCGCACAACCAAGTATGCCAAGGCGCACATGGTGATGCCTTGTGTTAGCATCACACATACACACACCTGCGCAAGGCGTGCGCTGCTTCCGTCCCCATAGCTGTACTGCAGCCGTCAAATCATGCATCACTCGTTCAAGTGTTATGGGCGGTCTGGTGCCTTCATATGTGGCTCACTGCAGTTTGAAAGCTCTCTCACTGAACAGCGCAGTGCTACGGTTAGCCTTCGGCAAAGTCGTTTCGCAGCTGCGCAGCAGATGAAGTAACAATCCATAACCTGCGAGGATTTTGTGTCCCATGCTGTGATCAGGGCTAGCGACCATCTGTCGTTTTCGCAACAGTCCGTATCTGCTGTCGACACGTTTCAGGTCGTGGGTTCTGCCAGCACGAACTGCAACAGCACCGCAGCTGCGGTGCGCGCAGCAAAATCACATGCAGCAATGCCATGTACTTTACTACTTGAGACAGTTTCCTGTTTTTAGCTCAGGTGTGTGCCAGTATTGCGCAATCACCAGCACTGGTATGCTGGCTGGCGGCGGTTCAGGGCACTGCTGTTTCCATCAACTGCACGTATCTCACAGGTCAGTAGGTCATCCAACCCAAAGCAATCAGCTGGCTCCGATGCACGTTCGACAGCTGTTGTGCGAAGTTGCTATCCAGTACAGTATTCGGAAGCATATTTATATATACTTCCTGCAGCGGGCACGTCACTGCGCGTATAGCGCAACAACTGTATGAGTGCATGTCTAATATTAGCTCAGTTGGCGGCGGGGTTTGCACGACGGGCCACCACACGGTTGTCGCGCCTCCTGGTATGACTCGGCGGTTTTTCGAAATGGCCGCCCACCATTTACTCACAGCTGTACAAGCAAGCAAGAGCTTGCATGCCTGCGTCCGATTGTTTCATTTTGCATGGCATTATCCATCTTGGAATATGACATGCGATGCATACTTCATTCTGTATTCTGTGAAGCGTCATATGATCCGTGGCCAAACGCACCAGGCCTGCTCAGGCTATTTCAAAGCAACTGCATCTAAAACTTTTAGCACATAAGCCTGGACTCTCGTGCATGCTTTGTTGCAGGAAATCCCCCCCCCCCCCCATACACACATGTTATGTGATGTTGCACACAGTGCACAGGCGTAGGAGGATAGGGGGCAGCCACATAAACATGTTCGACGTGATGTGCAGGACTATCTCTCTTCTAGTCGCACTCTGTGCCGCTGTTGCGGCTACCGCATCTGCGGAGGGCATTGCGGTGCAGGGCGACGCGGACATCATGGGCCTACGCAACCTGCAACAAACAAGCGTTGAGGGTGAAGACAGTGCGCACCCCCTCCCCCACCCCTGCCTCTGTAATCTTGCGGCTGACACAGTGTGGTACAGATGATGTGTTTGTGTGTGAGAGGAGGGTAGGTGTGTGTGAGGAGAAAGGAAGAGCGAGGGAAGGAAAGGTGTGTGCAGCAGAAGGTCTAGATAAAGAGTAGGTCTAGATAAAGAGTAGAGCCACAAGGTCGTGGTAGACATCGATACACCAACCACTCGGCCCAAACGCACACATCCGTGCGTGTGTGTGAGTGGACAGCAGCGAGATTTTTTCTAGTGTCACAAGCAGCGGGGTTTAGAAGTGGTATATACGGCCCGTCAGTAGGATGCTTCACTTCTGCTGTGTACGAGGAATGTAACAACCAGGATAAGTTGCGGCAACGCTGATTGTGCGGATTATCCTTGTGGCATGGGAGATGAGCCGAGGTGGCGTGCCTCCCATGCTTAGGTTTGTTGTGTTTGGGCTGCACCTGTGGCTTCTGTTGCTGTTGACACATCTCCAACCTCAAGTGTTTGATCCTGCTCAGCATAGGGAGCAACAGCAGCGCTGAGGCGAGTGGTGGGGTGCTGTGCAGATGTCTTTGAGGGCAACAACGAGGGCAACAACGTGCCTGCTGCGGATGAGGGTTTAGATGGTGAGAAAGAGGGCAATGGGGAGAGCGGTGTGCTGCCTTCATGCTTGCACTGCTTCCTTGCTACTACACTGTACCTGGGCACTCTCTGCTCTTTTCTGTGACCCCTTGGGTCTCCTGAGTGGATTGTTGGTAGTGTTTGTCACATATGTTGATATGGCATACGCCGCATACGCTGACACTTGATAGCTTGGTGTACCTTGCAACAGCATAGCGCACATCATCATAGCGCACCGTGCCTCATCAGAACTTTTGCGTAAGCACAGCACGGTCACAGACTGCGAAACTGGCCTATCTAATTGCATCGAATGCATGGTTTCTGCCAAATCCTGTTTGAGCATCCTGGCAGGCGCCGCATAGCCTGCCTTTTTTTCGTTTGCTGCATCCTTGGGTTTTGTCTTCGTATTCAATCTGGAATGCCTCCTGATGAAGTGTCATGCATGCAGAGGAGGCATCAATCGCGGCCTCTGAGACAATGGGACTTGCTGCCATGGCTGCCGCTGCAGCTGCTGTCATCCTTATGTAAGGTTTTGGACATTATTTTTGGACGTCCGATGCACACGATTGCCCGTTTTTGACGTTTTTCGGATGCACAACATTACCGCGATTGTAACTTGTGCCCTCTTGAGTGGACTTCGCGCTCAGATGTAAATCGCTTTAACAGCACATGTTTAAGTGTCATGGAGAAGAGTCATGAGAGTGATAGGTTGTGGACAGTCAGAATACGGCCCTGTGGTTGGTGAGCGGACTGCAGTGCGGGGGTGCGCCGCAGTCCGCAACAGGTGCCACCTTTTCTTCCAACTTCAAACTTCCAAGAGGTGTCAACGATGCGGTTCAGAGGCCACAGAGCAGCTAGTTGCATGGACGATCTAATTTCACGAACTTTCTAGAACACACAGTGAAAAACAATGCCTAAAAAGAGACTAGGCTGCCAACAGCCGCTGCTCTGCGCCCTTGGAACTTCCAGAGCCGTAATCCATGCCGTGATGCTGACGTCAAGTTGGGGGTCTGTGCATAACAGTACGTTGTGGGCACGGCTGTGCCGTGTTGATCTTGACGGTCTGCGTACACCGCAAGATCAAAAACATGTTTCGGGAAAGGTAAGTCAAACAGTACATACTTTTGGAAAGTTTTATTATTGTTAATGCGAAACACAGTACAGATAATACTTGGGATAACGTACAAGGCGTATGCTGAAGCATTGGGCGTTTGTGCTGGCCCACGACATGCACGTGTCACGAATCATGGACACGTTCAAAGCCAAAGAAGATGCTAAACGAATTCTAAAAGTTCAGTATTAATACATAATGCTTGGCGCTTGCATTGGGGTCCATGTAGGCACTTTTTGCTCCACAGTTTTTCTTTCTCCACAACAGAGGAAAAAAACTTGCTGGGACGCATGCAGCGGAATCGAAACGGTGCGGCCTTACTGTCCGCCGCCCCCACTCCGCACTGCGGCTCCTACCCCTCCCTCCCCCCTTACTTGAACGTCGCCTGCCTCCGCTTCGTGCACCCCCACCCAGTGAGGCTCCCTCCCTTCCGCCCCCCGCCGGCGCCCATGGCCCGCGCACCCCCTCCATCCACCGGCGCTCCCCTTTCCTACTCTTGCTTGCTGCATGTTGATGATACCCTCCCCCTCCGGCCCCCCTCCTTCCTCCCAGCCCCCCTCTCCCGCTCCTGGCTCCGTGTCTTTGGCCCCATTCCCCTCCCACGACCGCCCGGCTGCCCTCCTGTTTAGGTCTCTCCTGGTGGAGCCTGGCGGGGGCCACCCCTGGTGGTGCCTTGCCGGCAACTTTGGCCTGCGCTGTCGGGCTGTCTGTTCTGCGTAGTGGTGTTGCACCGTTGTGCTGCTGAAGTGTGGTGCTTGTGTGTAGCGTTTGGCGCTGTCTCTATGGCTGTTTGATTTTTTCTTGTCTGGCGTGTTCTCTGCTTAAGGTAGGCGTTGCATGGTTTCTGGTTATGGTGTTGGAGTTGGTGGCTGGCTGCAGGTGCTCTGTGGCGGTGCACCTTCAGTGATTGCGAGCCGCACCACTATCAGTGCAACTCACTCTGTTGCCTACTCATGTCACATTAATGAAGCCATGCTCTGGACGATAGCTTGCTGGCTGGTTATATTATACGGCTTCCAGTTCTACGGCTACCGCAGCAGTGACTGCGGCTGCCGCAGCTGCTTTGCTGTGGCCTTGCACGCTAAGCCTCACTGCTGCGGCTGCCTGATCTACAGGGCCCATTCCTTGCACCAACACCAAGCTGAAGATGCCTGCTGGCCGACCACCATAGGTCAACCCGCGGTGTAACTTTCTATGAACCTGCCACGGTTCCATCTGTAAGTTCTGGAACCCTATTGTCTCATGAATGATAAGTTATCATCTGAATGTACAGCCTGAGCTTGCCTTCACACGCAAAGCAGCAGGTGAAAAACACTCTGGAACACAGAAAACGAGGGGGGAGGCATATCATTAAACGACATGTTCATGCAAGAATTTAAAAGAAGAGAGCTTCGCACTTGACTGGTCGAAAGCTAGCGCTGTGAGATGGCCATAAGTTACCATGCATCTTTAGCCCCCAGGGCCTTCTGACGCCTATGTTTACTTCTTGGCGAGGTTTTGGGCAGAGTTACGCGGGCGTACCTCTGCCCAAAACCTAATCCCCGGCAGCACATCACCGCCGAGGCAACAGCACAGATGGCGGCAGTGCGGAGGCGGGCAGCTGCAGCACACAGCGGCGTGCCACCGGCAGCGGCAGGCAATGCACAGTGGACGTTGGCCAAAAAAGGAGACGTGGTCTCCAGTGTGAGCTGTTGTTGCTGTTTTGTGCATTGGTTTCTTGGCACTACAGGCGCAAACTGGTCTACACATTGTGCATGCATGTGACACAATATTTGTGATTCAAAACTGATCAAAGACAACCTCGACACGATCGTGAAAATCTGCTCTGATAGAAAGCAAGAGAGTTTTCTGCTTCCGATTGTGGGGGTATGGGGTCCTGGGGGCTGCATAGTTGTCCGCAATGCGGCCTTGTTGGAATTAAATGAGGGGGTATCAGGTGATAAGTCAAAGCATGTCAGCCACATTTCGTAGAAAGCCCGGTTTATCGCCATGCTTGGAAAGAAACTCCCCGAGTGCGAAGCATGATGTATAGAAAGTCATGATGATCTATGTGCGCGATACTGATTGTTTGCCCATGCGCAGCGCTTGTAGACCGTGACTGTTTCTGCGGAGCTGACCAATCTCGAGATAGTGCTCCTCGCAGCGGTGACTGTGTTCGCGTTTCCAGTCTTATTATGGCCATGTCGGTACAAATTCGAGCAGCTGCTGGCAGGTGGCGGCATGCCCTGAGGGCAAGCAGTGCGGGTGAGTTTCGCCAGTGTCGGGAAGGTGTTTGGCGCTGCTTTCGTATCCTATGGCTGCAATCACGCATGAACACGCGTATAGTATCACTGCTTCATAATGGAAGTCCTCGTTCGTTTGGCCTGTGCGAGCCCCGGTGTGGGGGGAACAACTTGCCAAGCAGCGGTGAAACTGAGTGGCCTTCACAGGCAGCACGCGCGTGAACACAGGGGGCAGTCTAAACAGAATTGAAAATATTGGGTTATCAACTGCTGCACAGCCGCCTGTGTCTCAGCTTCGATGCATGTGAAGCAGACACAACCCTCTCATTGCGACAGACCAGGCGTAAACTGTTGCTCGTGACATTAATTTGTCTCCTAAAACGTCGCCACTGCAACAGCGAAACAGGCTGTCACTATTGCAGTGGGCTCACAAGACGTCTGGGAGCACTGCGCTGGTAGGAGTGTCTAAGGCACTGTTGCAGAACAGGCTGCAGCAAGTGAGAGGCGTGCACTTTGCAGGAGGACGACAGCAGCTGCGGTGCTACGCAAGCGTCCAGGACCAAATCCTGGCGAAGAATGCCGAGAACCCTGTAATGATATACTCCAAGTCTTGGTGCCCTTTCTGCCAGGACATGAAGTCCTTGTTTCTTCAGGTTTTGAAAGTGGATGCAAAGTTTGCGGAGCTCGATCAACTGGGTGTGCTTCCTTGGCCCCTCCACACCACCCAGCTCACATCACATGTGCTCCTCTGCTCCAGGAGTTGCTTTTTGTTGCTACCGGTGCATCTGTGCAAGGGGGCAGCCTTGCACAGTGAAGCGGTCTGCTGCGAGCCCTTGTTGCCAGATGCTGCACATTGCTGCTATTCGTTGCCATGGGAACGAATAGCTCGCTGTGGCCAGAGTGCATGGCGTGTGGGCCGGTGGCGCAGGGCCGCCCGAGGGGTGGTGGCTTCCTGCAGAGCCTCCTGCACCTTGAGCGGGAGGTGGGCGGCCCATGACTCTCTCTGGACCTCCCCTGAAGGCTCTGCCCATGCAGACCTGCCTCAGCTGGATGCTCTGCGCCATTGACTGCTTACCAATACTAGCCAGAGGCAGGGCTTGGCATGCCTTGGTCGGGGAGGGGTGGGCGGACATGTCGCTTCACTCGCTCCTCCCAGCGTGCCGTGGCAGGGCAGCAGCTGCCGCTCCCGGCCCTCCTGCCAGCACGCATTAGAACGACTGCAGCAGGCAGCGGTAGGCCGCAGGTGCATGTTGTGCTGGATCAGCGGGGGCAGTGAGGCGGAGTGCCGAATGTCCAACAGAGTGGGTGGCATGCAGAAGATGGCGCCGCAGTGCAAGGCGAGCTGCAGAACATGACAGGCTCGCGCACGGTGCCGCAGGTGTTCATCGCCGGGGAGTATATCGGCGGCGCCTCGGAGACCAACGCGCTGCATGCCGGCGGCGGCCTGCTGCCGAAGCTCGACGCCGCAGGGGTTGCATATTCCGTGTAGGGAGTCATGCTGGAGCCTCCTTTCGCTAGTTGTCACAGCATATGAGTTGTGTAAGAGCGCAGGATTGTAAATTGGTGGTCTGGTTGTTGCGGAAAGTGATGCTTGCACATGATCTGCATGCATGAGTTGCTAGGAGCGGCTGCTCTGCGATCTCGAGTGCACAGCGGACAATAACAGCTTGCCAACTCTTTGCTTGCATTCGTTTCTGCACCAAGCTCCCGGGATGCGCTGCATGTGGCTGACAAAGAGCTCACAGCAGTAGCAAGAATAGCTGCAGAGCATGCCGCTGCCGCGATGGTGACCTCTCACAGCACAGCGTACGCCGGCCACGTGGAACTTGCGTTCATAGTGGTGCAGCGAAAGATAACAAGGGGTGCACATGTTCACACGCATCAACGAGAAGCCTAGTGGTGCAAGGCGTTTTGCATGCGGCAAGGGAAGCAACCTTGCACACACAACACGTGGACCCAGCCCATCGGGAGCGAGGAGCATCAACATAACCAGCGCCCCTGCACACAAGCAGCACCACGACAAAGCAGGCGGTTACAGAACAGCCATCCCACTACAGTGGGTCGCCCAGTCGATCAGGCGCCACCAAGGCCCCCGCCCGGCAGAGGCTGGAGAGAAAGCGGCAGTGAATCGCAGCAGGAGGGCGGTCCAAGCAGCAGGCTGGTGGCACGAAGCGGACGGGCACGGCACCCGCTCCAGGCGGCACCGGTGGAGCGGGGGTGCCGCTGGCATGCGCATGCTCCATTCAAGGAAAGTAAGTTTCTGTGCATGAAGAAGTCAAGCAATATGGCAACAAAGCCTGCTGCATAGCAGGCGCAGAGGTACGGGGCGGTCCACAAGCATGCCCACCTTTCTGCTGGGAGATCCAAGCACAACGAACCCCTCCCTCGACACTGGACTCTCGAAAGTCCAATACGCTGCAGAACTGCCGACGACTCATGATCCCGTTCAGGATAATATAGTAGTTTCTCACCTATGGCAACCTGTTTCTGAAGCTAGCCCTTCCCTAGCGAATGTGTCGCTTTCAGGGCACAGGGGCGGCCTGGTCTCTCTCCCAATCTCCCCTCCCTCACTCCCTGCCATCCGATCTCCCCCATCTCCCCTACTCCGACACTCTGCTGCAGCAGGGTACTGCTGTGTTATCACTGTGGGCAGGTGCCGCACTGCTACTGTGCAAGCTGGCATGTGCTTGCATCGCATGGGCAAAGTCACAGTGGAAGCGTCCAGCTGTGTGTGGCAAGCCTGCCCGCTGCCTCACCTGTAGTGGCCCCTGGCAGCTGTGAGGCCATGGTGGTGTGCACAAGCCATGTGGTTTAGCTGTGAAACTCCACGCCTGCTTTGCCCTGTAGGACGACTGGCCCATTTCATACCTGGACGCGCTTGAACAGCATGCACTCCTCAACGCACATTCCGCACAGTGCTTTGATGCTGTCTCCGTCCATGGCCCTTGCGTCTCCTGGCTGGTTGATATATGCATGCTCCTACAGGGTGTTTCTGACGTGTTGTGGGTTGCGGTGTGTTCTGCCACTGTGGCGCACATCCTGCGGGCTGCTGCTGCTGCTGTTGACAATGCCGTCTCTGTTGGTGAGAGGGCTTTTGCACGCAACATTGTGCATCCTTCTCTGCAGCGTTGGTGATGTGTGGCGTGTAGCTGCACTTCCCTGTTGCTCCCCTTTGTTGGTGCTGAGACAGAAGCCCTTTCTGGGTATGGAGTGGTTCCCGATTATATGTTTCAGGGAGGCACAGTACTCGAATAGGAAGAATAGATAACCTAACCTAATCGGAGATAATAGGCTCAACATGCAATCGTTGCCATGCTGATTCCATTCGCGACGCTGCAAAGCGGCGGCAGTACTTCAATGACCGCCAGTGCCTTGAACACTTTTCGGCCGATCTCCTTTCAAGCCCTTGCCCGCTTCAGCCCTGGAGCATTTCAGTTCATTTCTGAGGCCACCAATGCAGATTTGCCTCACCCAGACCACCGCCGCAATGCATGCTTCAAGAATGTGTATCGGCAGCTGCCTGTTCTGACGTGCAGTGCAAGCCTCGCATGCTCGCGGCCTCCGCCGGTCTGCGGACCGCCACCGCTGGGTCCAGTTACATTCCAAGTGCTTCCACACCTTCTCATGAGACTGATTAGTAGGCGTGGTGGGGCATTGCTGTGTTGCAGCTTGTGTGATGCTGAAGGCTGTAGGTTTATGTTTGTATGCATGGGTTTCTTAACTTGGGCAGCTTTGCTTGGGGTTTTTTGCAAGGCCAGATTTGCACTGTGTCGCGTACTTAGATATGATAGTTCTACCTTGCTTGTTCTACATTTTCTCTGCACCCTGTTTTCTACTCCCATCGATGTATTCTCTCTTAATCGGGAATAAGAAACTCTCTGGGCCGGAAACTCGATCACTTTCTCCGGTACAGGGCCCAACGTGTTGAAAACAAGTGATGGTAGGATGTGCAGTTGTATATGCTGTCGGGACAGAGCAGGCATACGGGAACTCTATGATGGCCACTGACCCAGCACAGTCAAATAAATAAATTATTCGGGGACTACGCCATACTCATTTTGAGCTTGGGCCTCAGCGCCACAGTGGCGGAATTTCATGCAATTCGTTAAAGGGGAAACCACCAGAGACCCTTTACGCACCCGGCGCAGAAGCTCGAAAAAGCTGGCCGGACCGGGGTTCGAACCTGGGACCTCGTGGTAAAAGCACTTGAAGGTCAATCCCAAGCTTGGGCCCAAGACCAACAGTATGAACTCACGCCCTAACTTAGGGCGCCGGCAGGCACCCTATTGTACTAGCCTCAAGGACGCAGAATCGTTACGGTTAACCTCATATTGCCGTCCTCACAACTTTCTGACAATCTGAAACAGCGATGCGGATTTCCGCCCCTCATTCCGAAGAGATTCGAATTTATTCTGGCGACTTTGCCAGAATGCGAAGGCACATTCACGAGCACGGAAGAAAGAGAATGAAATTTATCAAAGGCTTTGTGTTGTTGCGAAGAAGGGTAATTGCGGGTGATTGGACAGCGATTGTCAGTGATAAGGTCCAGCTTCGAGTCGAAACCCCACGTGGCCAGCTAGGATTTCAGCGTTGCAGAAAAGCCAACGCGAGGGCCAAATCACAGAAGAGTTGAGCTCCATGAACAGTAGCTACTGTACAACAGTTGCCAAGCCGTTGAACTGGAGCTCTGAACTGAGTGGGTTTCACAAGGCCAGAAACCGGATACTTGGCGTTTAAAGCAAGAAAATTTAAACTTACAGGTCAAGTGCCCTTCTCTCTCTCGCGTAGCATGGTGTCGACGCGGAAAACCTCAGAAAGTCCCATAAGGGTCACACTGTGTCAACTTCCAACAGGTTCACACCTGGAACCACAACATCACGATGCATCGGGGTGCATTTACTGGGCATGCATCCACATGCATGTCGTTTGCAAAGGGTCTACACGATCACACCTGGAATCACAACATCGGGCATCTGTTCTGCATACATAGAGCTCTTCCATGGGTTCAGGCATCGCAAAATGCGAATCATAAGAAGAGTGCAGGCTCGCGTACAAGACTCTAGCACAGCGCTGTGGTTTCCGACACTGAATCTTGTAGTCAGGCTACCTGAGGTCTTCTCAGCAGGGAATGCAACGTACGTGCTGTGCCATTGAATCGTAAGACATAACCTTCTGGGATTGGAGGGGCGTAGATGCAGGGTTAAGGTCGCAAAATTCGAAGTGCTGACAATCAATTTCGGGATCGGAACAATTGGGTATGCCATCTACAACCTGGAAACGATTATTGCATTCCATCCGCCGAACTTTTGAACGATTTCATGCCTCACATCGAGCTGGGGCTGAATGTGCTGCTTGTTGTCGTGGGATACACCAGCACCACCATGTGCGCAACACTCGGCCATACATGGACCAGTAGCTTGGTGCGGGTGAATGCAATACCAACCAAGTGCATTACAATGAACGAATAGTATGTAACCTGTTTGTTTGCGTGAGCTGCAAGACCGCAGTGTCGAGCGTGGGGCTTCATTCAGGTTTTCGGCCCCGTCGTTCTAAATTCAAACGGAGCGCGCTGGCAGCTCAGATACGAACATTCACAGATAGGCAGTGATCGTTTCAGTTCGAGACTGGGCAATTTAGAGAGCAAGTACATGTCTTCATCACGCGCAGACCGCAGTCCAGATAAGCAACCCTCAGCGACTGAAACCTGCCCAACGCCAGACAACCGACAACGCCGACGTGCGTGCGGTGGTCCTGGAGTGGGTACATGTTTCAGGGGTACATGTGAGTGTGAGCCACAGTACACAGGGTCTGACTGCTCCAGGTGCTCCTTCATGCATGAGCCTCGTGCTGCACCAGAATGGGGAGATACTGCCACATTCTGTACTAGCACCACTGCATCGGTTGCAGTTGCTCAGATTCCTACGCTTCCCACCTCGGATGTGGCACCTGCACACGGCGATACAAACAGCATGTCTGCCACAGTTATGGTGCTGACTGGTGCAGCAGCACTGGTGCTTGCGTTGCTCGTAGTGCTACTCTGTGTGGTGAGACGAAACAGGCTGCGCGGCAGTTTTACAGAGGGCTCTTGTGTTATGGACGTAATGAAGGTAGAGGTGGACGCGAGCACGCCTGAGGGAGACAAGGACAGCAGTGACACCTTCGACAACACCAGAGAGTCACCCATGGTGGAGATGGAAACAGTTATACGCAATCCTCTGGCATCACAAGCTCCGCATACAATCACTGTCTGTAGCAGGTGTCATGCAGAGTTGCGGGTGGCTCGTGCAGGGGGTGGCCAAACACCACCATGCACATCATCCTTTTCTGGGACACTGCAGCATTCCCGGACTCAGTTGGTGCACTCCAACACAGCAGGATTAGCAGGCAGATCATCGAGCACGACTGCGTTGCAGCGGGCAGATAGCCCAACAGGTCGGGGCATCATGTGGGTGCACAGCGTACGCTCTCGCTCCAACGCAGATTGAGTTTTGAAATTTCCAACCTAGCCCTGATTGCCCTGTCCTGATAAAGAACAAATAGTTGTATGTACATAACTTTGAGAGCTCAAGTAGTGGGTGAACGTGCAGGCTGAGATCATGAAGACAGAGTTGGCCAAAGCAGGGTCTTTGACAGGGCCATTGGCGTGGCAAACTCCGGCCCCGCAGCGACCCCAGCCTGTGCTGCAAACGAGCCCTGTCACTGCATTGAGTTGATATCGATCGCACAGAATGCTGCTGTTTTCAGGCAGGTGGCGCGCCGCTGAGAGGGGTGTGCCACAGGATGACATCTGCACCACATGCGTGGCTGTATTCATGACAGGACTGGATCCAATCTCTGCTGCCTGCCATGCTGGCAGCTGTGAGCAAGGCCGCAAATTTTTATGGGAGAGGGGAGAATGGGAGCTTCAGGGACACCTGTTGAACCTATCTCCTTCAGCAGCCGTTTAACCTATCCCCTTTCCACCGTGTATGATCAGGCAGCGGCATACTGTGACCGGGCGAGGGTTGCCCATGACGGCTGTGTTTTGTGGTTGTGACTGTTGTGCTGATTGTTACAAATTGTGCAAATATGTTGGGCATCGTACCATGTTATGGATCTGCTGCTGTCTTGACGGGGCTTAACTGGTGCTGAGGAAGTGTGAGGAGGGCCTAGTAGATGTTCCACAGCAGGTGCATCATGAGCATCCGTTTCTGCCTACAATGGGCCTTCAGACCCAGTGAGGGCTTTCTTGTGACTGGACTTTTTGTGTCTGCCTAGTTATGATTCTGACCGACGTGTTCGTGCCGGTAGCGTGCCAGGGGGACACTGCCGGCGGCTGTGCAGTCTTTACAGATCCGCTGATTTCGTTGGGATCCTTTCAATTGACAAACTTCCCCTTCCATGCCATGACCTTGTGCGTTTGTGATAAGCTTGCATTGTACTGTTATATCCATGCAGTGATGAGTTCTATTGTTAGTCTTGCAAGTCAGCTTGGAACCGTGAGTGAGTGGTGCAAGATGATGTTTCATACCCTGATGTTTCATACCATGTGTAAAATTTTACATAGATACTGGCGCACTGAAGGAACACAAAGAGTACGTAAGTCCACAAGCATCAGCTAAAAGTCGTGGGTCGCAGAGCACGAAGCTACACAAGCCGCAGCAGGTGAACCCCAGCAGGTCAAACTAGAGCAAGGCATGCTGGCAACAGGTGGCGGCAATGTGACCACGCATCCGCTTGTCCCCTGACTACCCCACCTCTCCGCTCTCTGCCCCACGCTGTACTACCAATCGCCCGCAGGCAGAGTGAGACGTCCCACTGCATCGCCCACCAACCATGCATGCAATGCGGTACTTACTACCCTGAGCTAGTCTGCAGATCAGGCATGCACTATGTCTCAAACACTCGCGAGGCAGAACGTGATCACACCATATGCTGGGCATCATACTTCCTTGCATTCGAAAGACTGTGCCATTGTGATGTACTTGTCTCCACTCTTCTCGTACTTCTTGTAAGGTGTCTGCACCCTTAATTCGTATAGCCTAAGGCTTGCAGTTCCCAAAGTAGTCAGCAAGACCCTGTCAAACTCTTGAACTATGGCGTCCTGCCGCTGCTCCCCTGTCACCGCTAGCTGCTGCCTGGAGGCGTACGACTGAATCCTGACAGCAATATCATAGAACAGCCTCCCATCTTTGCCTGTACTCACGCCAGGCGAAATGTTTTGAACACATTCAACATAGAAACATGGCAGTATGTGTTGGTATTCATCGCCGGCCTGCCCAGCACATTCCAGCGCACAAAATGACAGGAGACACACCACGGGCATCGTTCTTGACAGCTTTTCAGCCACTATCAGCCAAATTTATTAGCTACTGTCGCGGTCAACCCGGAAAAGCATGAAATGTTACATGAAACACCCCCCAACATGAATGATTTAAGTATTTCGCTGACGTAACTAGTCTTTCCCCTTATTATTATTCCTTAACTATCCCTGAGACACACACAATCTGGCAACATCAACACAGCTATGCACAAAAACTTCGGGAAATATTACGTGTGCTGCTTCTGGGTAGGGAACGCGTACCTTCCCGTGACTCCGCCGAAAGCACACTGACTTCCCTCCTCACACCTAGTCTTGTGGACATGAACTCAGTCAAGAACTGTGTCTCTAGCCGCTTAGCAGCGTCATCTGGTGATCCAAGATCTGTTACTGATTGAAACTTGCTTGAAGAAGGCGAAGAGATTGCCACGAAGACGTTTTCATCAGCCACACGAGGATTCTTATAAAACACGTCGTTGCCAGAGGTGGTCACCGCAGTCCAAGAGTCAGGATACGCGAACGAGTAACCATCCAAGATATCTCTATGCAAAAGGAAACCCTCTGGAACTTTGTCAAAGGCCAGAGCTGGCGTTGCAGCAAGCAGTATAGAACCGTAGGCTGGTGCTAGGGCGCACAATCCACGGCGAGAGAGCTGCGCATGTGCGATTACCGACCTCTCAAGGCAACGTTTCTGCTTTCTGCGATTACAAGGCGGCTGCAACACAGCTTCGGCTTGTGCTGGTAGGGACGCGACCGTACACAACATCTTGCTTGCTGAGGTCGATTCCGTGCTTAACTAATGTACGCCACGACACCACACGTCAGCGCAACAAATGACTATTCCCCAGCTATATTGCTCGAACCGGTGTACTTGAATCAGGCGACCCTGGTGTCGCCAACCCGACATCGTGTGCTTGTCGCCACGCAGAATCTGCTGTGGTTTACAAGTAGTGGTCACATGCATGAGCACAATTGCGACGCCTCGAGGTTCTTCGCGACGCTGCTGGAAGCGGATAGAAATGAACTGGAGGGTGTGCCACAGCGGTGTGCAGGCGGCCTGCTGCCCGGCGTGCGTGTGACGCTGTGTGCAAGTGAGTACAGTGGCCTTTGTACAGGACCACCCCAGCCGTCAAGAGCGACCCTGTGCAGTGCACACGTCCCGGTAGGGCAGTGGAACATCCAGAAGCGCCCACACGAAACTGATTCCCTTTTCTACTTGTGATTCCTCGCGTTTCTTGGTTTGCTGCCTTTGGGTACGTATACGTACTTGGTGGTGCAGCTTCCAGGATGGCTCAGAACGCTCCTGCCCACAGCTGCTGCACGCACCACGAGGCATGCCGCTTCCGGCCTCTGCAATAGGAATCCAATGCGCAGCTGCCCTTCTGCAGGCCGCTCCCCCGCTGGCACGTCTCAGTGCAATTCACAGACGTACGGTGCCGAGGCACAGTGCGCAGGGCACATGCATGCACATGTTGTCGCGTACACACCTCCAAAGGCGTACCATGCAATTGTTCTGGGAGCACACTGTGATTTGAGCATTCAGGATGAACCTCTCAGCATGCCGCCAAAGCTACCGCGGCAGGCCTGCCTGCCTGATCGCATGCACCTCTGGCCACTGGCACATGCCTCTGTTACAATGCGTAACTGAGACACGAGTACGGGGGTCGGACATGATGCAGTAAACAAAACCATAAAGAGCTTCCTATTTTACACCAGGCGGGCCCGCAAGGCCGTTTATGATGAGCTGGCGCCCCCCCCGCACGCCAGTCACCTCCCTCGCACCGAACCCAGCGTACGTGCCCTCTTTGAACCCACACATGCACTGCACAAACTCCCTCATTGCTGAATGCGACTTCGCAAACTCTGAGCTTGCATACTCTTCTATTGGCATCCACTTTGCGGCCTTGATCTCCTGAACGCACAGCAGCAGTCAGTGGTGGAAGGTGGCCCGCGCACCCTGGCACGAATGCTGCCGCCCCAGCCCCAGCCTGGAGGCCCTGCACAGGTGGCTATCAGCAACAAAGGATGCCTTCTGTGAGCGTCGCACGTTGACTCCGCAAAGGAAACGTTAGTGCATTGTCACACAGCGGGCCACAGTGAGCGTGTATGCTTGCATTCGCACCCCTCGCTGCCCGATATGAGACCTCATGGGCGAAAAAAGGGCTCTTTATAAGCTATATTCGCATGAATGAGCAGAACAACAACACCATGGGCGCATGCAGACGCGTCACCTTGTCACATGGGACTATGCAGGGCCTGCCCGACTGATCTAGCGCATGCTGGCTGCTGGGATCGAGCTTCGCTGCGCACAGCATGAACAAGTCGCTGCTACTAAACGCAAACCCATGCGCCTGCCGCATGCATAACAACGCCTCGAACACCACGTCCAGCCCCTGCGGCAGCACAACACATGTAGCGTGCGGTGCCGGTGCTCGCAATGGACATCAAACGGCCACAAACCAGCACTGATGATTTAATCGCTTTGCAGTTCTGTTTCACCATGCTTGAATACACAGGCATGGAAACGAGGCAGGGAGAGCTGCGGGTGTGGACGCCCGCTGTGGCCGAGGGGTGCGTTGCGGCAGGGAGGGAGCGGCACCGTCTCTTCCTTCACCTCCCTCACTGCAGCTGCAGAAAAGTCCTCTGCCTTGTCAAGCAACCCTGTTGGAACCTTCCAAATGTCTAGTTTGGCAGCTGGCCCAGTGCGCTCCTTCACCACCAGCATCTCCCCCTCACCATTCAGCACCAGCACACCCACGCCCACCTGGTGGGAAGCCGATGCTGGCAATGGCGAGGGCCTCTCCTGCAGCCACGTTGTTAGCATCACATAGTCCGGCTCTGCATGGTGGAACTGAAACCCTAGGGAGGTCGCTACGGGCACATAGCTCGACAGAGCTATGGGTAGCTTCAGCCACACACCCCCCTTGCCCTGAGCTTTCCAAGCCTGCATTTGCATAGCATTCGCCTCAGTCTTGTGCTAGTGGCCCTATGCCATTCTGCATCACCATGCAGCCCTCAGTCACACGGACCACGCATTGAATCTTGGCACACACAAGCAAGGGATGCCCACTGGCGTGTCAGGGATAACTGCTGTGGTGCACGTATACCTGATACAACGAATGTCTTTCGACAATACTGAGGAATGGGGCACGTGCTCGACAGTCCCCACTCCATGTGCTTCCCTGCTGTTGTGGCCACCCTAGCCACTGCAGTCTTTAGAACTACAAAATGGAACATGTATTCGGAGGTATCGACCCCATAGGCCTTTAGGTGTGTGTTTACACTGGGTGACTGTTGGCATCTGGAAGATGTAACGGTGGGAGACACACGAGTGCATATGCAGTTGTCGGACACACCTCAACAGAGGACCTCAGCCCGCAGCGAAACTCTGTACCGTTTGTAGGTAAAGTCGCCGTCTCTACGATGATTCCATTATAGTTGTCTTCCCTGTGCCCCAACACTGTAGGATCTTCGTCCATTCTGAATGCAGAATTTGCCGTCGTCCTGAACGCGTTTGTACCAAACTTGCTACTAAGAAACGGCTGCAGACTGCTGAACGTTTTGGTGCTACTGAATTGTTTCAGCACACACGAGGCCATACTGTGATGTGTGAGCGATACCTATCCTTCATGCGCACTGCTTCAACAATAACTAGCATGGTAAGACCGAAAACATAGGAGGGTCTCTCGGGAGCGTGGTAGAGATTTACCTCCTGGCATGCTGGTGCACCCCATGGTGCACCATGGTGTCTGAATCATGCTGCAGGTGCGCGTATGTACGCTCTTTCTTATTCTTTCTGACCTTACCGAGAAGCTTGTAACCTATCCCTCTGCCACTGCAGTTCCCTTTGCTCTGTGTTTCTCAGGCATGCTGCCCGATGAAGTGAATTCAACAAGTGAGCACTAGCGAGCCTTTGACTGCAGCACTCAACTGGTAGCCTCTGAGGCCTCAGCCTCAAGCCTGCAACACCATGATCAGTACCAAGCTTAAAGCTTTCGTTCCACGGTATGCTGTGGGCATGCTGCGATCGTTTGGAGGCTGGTGCACGATCGAAGACCCACGTGCTATCTCCGGTTCAAACACAGCGCAAGCGTATAATTTAGGTGTGTCCAGAGTCCAAACTGTCCGAGCTTATGGTATCTGTTGCATGGTGGGATTCTGACGCTGTTTTGAGGCGGGAGGACAGCCATTGTGTCGTTCCAGCCAAGAATGCTGGAGCACCAAACGGCATTCAAGCCACAAGCTGATGGTTCAGAGGGGTGCTGTAGTCAATGGAGAATGGTGTCTCCCAAAGAAGAGCAAGGCCATTCCTTGTCCGATGAATGGGGAACCCTTCATGATGATCCCGGATACTCAGCCGGATGAGGTGCAGCCGTTCATAGACAGCCTGAAGGCGGTGCCCAAGTCTGGGCTGCACAATCCATACAAGAATCCAGAAAGGTGCAGCACGCATCTTCTGAGCAGCTCTAGATTCTGCATGCTCAGCTCACCAGATGTATATGGACATGGATTGCTGACCACATAACAGAACGAAGTTCAAACGCCATCAGGCGTGTCAAGCTGTCATGTATTCCATGGTATTATTCTGATAGCAATTCGCAGTGTGCCGCGCGTGATGCTGCATCACTACCTCCACAATTTTTTTGTCCGGGCCGTCTACCATCACATTGTGTCCTGGGATGTGACCGCATATTTCGTTTCCGGTACATGACAGCATTATTTGCTCGCTTTGCTCGCTAGCTTGCGGTACATCTAGGATAGAGGTGCTCTGAGCTTCCGGGATTTTGCCATCTTTCAATAACATCCCGGTAATCACGGAGGGAAGTACAAGCCTGCAGCCCACCGTTGCCAACAACAAACAAACCAACTCCTGTGCGTGCACAACTCTCTGCCCTCGTAGGATTCCATCTTTCATGCACTTCACACAGGGCATCACTGTCCGGAGTTTGACTGTCACTGATGTACTGGCTGGCATGGGTGACTCACGGTTAACAGGACCTGCCGCTTTGGCCTCTTAGATATCCAAGGATAGAAAGAAAGAAGAAATAAACGATATGGCTGTCCAGGTATGTCATGTATGGCGACATCACCTTCAGGGCAGCAGAGCAGCTGCGGAAGCCGGAGACACTGGACTTCTTTGCCAAACTAATCCAGAGAGTCTCTCCAAAGAGCTACCAGCAAGCTGTCGGAGAGGTAACTATTACAAGGCAGTTTCTAGACAACTTTGGTGGAGATCAGGTACGCCTGTTCGAATGAATGCTGTTGGAAGTACACCAGTTCCCAGATGGCGCAGAGCTCAGCTTCTGCCACCTGCAGTTCAATGCGTTGCATGAAGGTACAGGCGACAGCTTTCTTTGTGATGTGCAGTAGAATGCGTCAGAATGATTGGCGTGCAGGTCCGGTTCATGGCAAGAGGGTTTGCAGTTTCAGGGGATCATGCCGGGCAGACAAGCAATGGCTTGCGATGGCCATATGGCCCAGTAGGCCTGATCACTCCGTTCAACTTCCCACTGGAAATCCCTGTGCTTCAGCTGATGGGGGCGCTGTACATGGGCAACAAGCCGCTGCTGCATGTGGACCACAGAGTGAGCGTGGTGATCGAGCAGTACGTGAGGCTGCTGCATGCGTGTGGCATGCCTGCGACTGACGTAGACCTTCTGCACGGCCCTGGCCTTACCATGGGCCACGTGCTCGCGAAGGCAAAGCCTAGATCGACTCTCTTCACAGGTGTGCGCATGCACCTTGTTCACACGAGCCGATGTCTCAGGTGAAGGGCGCCACGGCTGCCTGCCTGCCTGTGGATGGCCACCTGCTGCTCAACATGCCAGCCGCATGGAACTCTAGGAAGGTGAGGCTTGCGGCAATTTGTGCAGGGAGCCAGAAGGTGGCTGAGCAGCTGGCGGGCGACACCGCGGGCAAGGTGTACCTTGAAGATGCTGGCTTTGACTGGAAGATTCTGGGCCCGGACGTGCAGGACGTAGACTATGTCGCATGGCAGTGCGACCAGGATGCCTACGCCTGCAGTGGCCAGAAGTGCTCTGCACAGAGCATCATGTTCATGCATGAGAACTGGAAAGATTCCACGTTACTGGAGAAGTTTGGGCAGCGGGCGCAGGCGCGCAGCCTGAAGGATCTCACAGTGGGGCCCGTCATCACCCTCACCACCAGCAGAATGCTTGAGCATACCAAGAAGTGCCTTGAGATCCCAGGTGCGTGACCCACACATGCTGCCTCCTGATGCACCTGCGCGGATGACTGCAGCACCGCCGCATGCATGCACATAGCACGTTGTAGCTGCGCGTGCTCGACTTGCTGGGCACATGCAACATCATCATGTGGCGCGCATGATGCCAGGTCATGCAAGCTGCTGTGCAGGCTCCAAGCTGCTGTGGGGGGGCAAGGAACTTGAGGGGGGCGCGCACAGCATCCCTCCGTGCTATGGGGCAATAGAGCCGACTGCTGTGTACATCCCACTGCACGAGATGCTCAAGCCTGGCCACTTCGAAACCGCGACCACTGAGATCTTTGGGCCGTTCACTGTTGTCACAGACTACGCAGCTGACGAGGAGCACCTGGTGGTGGAGGCCTGTGAGCGTATGAATGCGCACTTGACAGCTGCAATTGTTTCGAACGACATTCGGTTCACACAGCGGATGCTTGGCAGCACTGTGAATGGCACAACGTATGTCGGCCTGCGGGCCAGGACCACTGGAGCACCTCAGAATCATTGGTTTGGTCCTGCTGGTGACCCCCGGGGCGCTGGAATAGGCACTCCAGAGGCTATCAGGCTCGTGTGGTCGTGTCATCGTGAAGTGATCCAAGACTACGGCCCTGTGCCAGACACACACGCAATGTCCCAGTCCTGAATGCCTGCGATTCCATCAGACTGGGTGTAGTGTGCGGCGATTCCCTGCTGCTAGGTCATGTGACAGAGTCCTTGAAGTTGGTGGCTTAGCTGCTGAAGTTGATGAGTAGAGTCTGTATGTGAGATTGTGCCGAAATCATGTACACGTTCCACGTTTCACACCAATCGTATGCGAAATATCTGCAACCGTGGAGTTTTGCCTTGATACAGATTGTTTTGATCAAGGGTGCGTGGGTGTAAGGTTCAGCCCGGTCTAGCCTAGAATGTTCTGAAAGAATTTTGCAATTAGGTGATGTCATGCAATTAGCTGCTCACTGGTTTGCACCTTGAGCACTTGTGAAACGGTTAAAAGGAGCAGAACCTTACAGTGGGTCATGCAGAGTACCATGCGATGTGTGACACTGGCATGCCCAAGCCCTCATTTCATCACGGCTGCATGTCTTGTGACATGCAAGTGGGAACCCAAAATTTTAAATGAAACGTGCGGGTGTTACACTGCATGAGCGCTAAATCATGTGCACCTGCAACAGCACAATGGCCGGCAAGTGCTCCGGTTCTTAACATTTACTGGTGATGTGACTAAAGCGAGACAGCATGGTGATTGCCCCTTGAAAGATCGCCCCCTGATGGCATGCAGCTCACTGCTTCAGCACCAAGATAAATCTGAATTCAAACTAAACTATGGTCAGTGCGCAGGGCAGAGCCTGGCTGGTGTAATGATCCTCCCTAGTCAACGCGTCAAAGAATACAATTAAATCCCTGCTTACAGCTCTTGCTACTTTCACAACCTTGTCAGGCTGCTACAGTTCTTCACTGAATAGGTCGTTGGCCTGCACACATATCTGCCATCAGGAAACAAATCTGATGCAGGGCTGCTCGTAGGCGGCGAAGACTTTGTTCATATCTCGTCTGAAATCTACCAGGGCATGGTTGATAGATCAGCAAACGCGTGAGACTGTGGATTTAGATGATTGCATGTATTGATGCGCCCTGGTCAAGCATGCACACCTGTCAGTTCATCAGCAGCAGCGTTACTCCATGTGCTCGCAGCGGGTATCCCTGGGCCCACCCACTTCTTTCTGTGCAGCGGTAGCAACTGTTGTGAGAATCATGGAGCTCAGTGCAACAACAGCAAGGCCCACCAGGCCCCCTACGCGGCGCCTGCGCCAGTTGGAGCCGCCAAATCCAAACCGCATAGAAGCGTGCGACTCGTCTGGACCCAAGTTACGAAGTGTGGAAGAGAACCTTACACGCTTGTGGGTAGTGACCAGTGCAGATGACACATGGACAGGCTGAGTGTGCCCAAAATCATGATGGTCTTGCCAGGTGGCCCTTTCGCCATCAATGTCATTGATGTCCAACAGTTCCGGTGCATTGACATATGTTTCTCCCCATTGTGAGCCCTGCGCACTTGAAGCAGCAGACCGTACACCACCAGGATTCGACCTCGTCTGCATGTTGCATCATGCTCAGTCCAAGTCATGCGTGGAGTGCCAGTGGTTCAACAGAGGGTTGCCTCGAACGGAGATGTACAGTTGCACAGTATGCTCTAGTTGTAGTATATGCGGGCAACCTGTCGGCGGACATGAAATGATTCCGGTCAGACATCTCTTGGTGGAACATAAGTCCACTTGACACCTGACACTAAGGCGACAGACAGCACGGCCCCACAGACCCATCGTGACAGCTTGCAGCCATATATATACCATTTGAACATTATTGTTGATTCACTCTTGATTGACACTCTACACTTCCCTGTGCACAGCAACATGCGGATGTGGGCATCATTTCGATCGGTTGAGACCATCTACCAGCTACCGCAGACCAAGCTCTAAGCAGAGCATGGGAAACGAAATCAAACGCTGATGAGAACAAATGCATACTAACAAGGACTCGCACCCGGGGTTGCAAGGGAGCAGATACCCTTGTAAGCTGCCCACCCGTACCTGAGATAGACCTGGCGACTGCGACCATTCAAATTTGACGACGACCGATGCACAAGCTGCTTGATGTGAACAGATGTAGACTTTTTATGTGCGCAGAGGAGCTGTGTGTTGTTGTGAAGCAAAATGCGGAGTTCGCACTGCGAGAGAGAGGTATATATATGTATACTTGCTGCAAACAGGCTGATCTGGTGCAGCCTGCCTGCATTCAGCGCCAATATATCAGATTGTCGCTGCCGAAATTTGGCAACACGCAATAGCTGGGCGAGGTTTGATGTTGTCAATTCTCGATATATTGTCCAGAATTCTAATATTCTCCTATAATGCATGAGAAGTCTGCACACTCGCGCGCGAGTCGAGTCAGCATGTGAATCCCATCCATGGGCACGTGGTTATAAATCGCCTCACCTTCTAGCGTGACTCGTCTCTCACTCCATACTGAAAAATCTAAACGAACCGCTTCACTATTCTGCTCACTTGACTTTCAACTGTGGCCAGTTGTGGTCTCTGCATCTGCAGCTTCCCCCTTCTCTCCCCACCCAACGCTGGGAAGAAGTCACAAGCAGGTAGATGGCTTAGATCGACCAGCTTGCACATTCTAAGCAGCATTGGTCAAGTTGCCTTGCTGTGATTGATCCTCACTTGCTTCTGCGACCAAGCATAGCTGCATGACTCTGACATTGAGATTGAGCTGCATGCAGAGAGTGCAAGGTGGAAGGTGACGAGGCCTGCAGCAATCCCAGACACTGCTCAATCTGCAAGCCCGGCCGTCGCTGGAAGTGGGCTGTTTATGAGTGTGCAGCTGGTTGGGACTGGGAGGTTAGGACCCAAAGCTGCACGGGGGGGGGGGGGGGGGCGTTGCCCAGATTTCACGGCGTGTAAGAATGGGCGTGTACATAATCAGTCTGCTGGCGGAACCAGTGGTAATTGCACAGCTGGCTGCCCCTCTTAGACTCTGCCCATCTGAATCACTAAGCTCACCCTTGCATGCAAGCAATACTCCCAGTCTCAGCACCTCTTCCAAGCCCTCTGTAACATCAACTCCTACCTGCTCAATCATACCCTACAAACTACTCCCATACTTGACACCCAGAATGGTGTGTTCAACGTAGCGGTTCACTCCCTGTGCGCCCCACCCCGGGCAGCTCGACTCATTTTGGTTTCGACACAAGCAAATCGGTGAGTCATGTGTACATGCGCGCTTGTTCCATGAGGTACTAGATCTCAACGACATAGGTTGATTGTAATGCAGAGACCAGGAGGCAATTGGAAACATCCGGTTCCATATGCAGACCTCATCACTATTGCTTACATCGCCCTACTCACTTTGTACAGAAGCTGCAGGTCATGCACGACCTATCTCAGCCTTTTCGACTACTATCTTGACTGCGAGAAAGCTTGATTCAAAAGCATCACAGTGCGGACATCCACTGTATGCGTTCACCTGTCTGTTCAGCCAAAACAGGCATATTGTAGCTCCTGTGGCTGTGCTGGATCGGAATGGCAACAGTGACAAGACAGGAGTGTGTGCAACACGCTTACACCCATGGGGCGATTATCCGTTCCACCGCTGTGCACTTGCATGCATCAGGTGCCGTCCAGTCACTGCTTGCACTGCCAACACCACACAGCACCACTTCTCTGCAGACTAGAGAGTGTGTGTTGCGATCAATGTCCTACCACAGGGGCAATATTATACGGGTGGTATTATACCTATTAGTGCTGCTTGGTGCTGTTCTTCCCATTTCGCAGAACAGGTCCTCCATTGCGCCGTGCGATCTGCTTCCCATTATTTTTCGCTGCTGAATTCTCCCCCAGCTTCCCGTTGCCGTTCGAAGCATCAACTAGAAGCGCCTCTTGCTTCGATAGTGCTCTGCTTGCAGCACCTGATAGTGCAGCCCCGCCCATGCTGATCAGCCTGAGCACTACCAAACTGACACAGAGCATTGTGACAAAAGCTGCTGCAGGATGCAATTTGTTCATGAAAGGATAAGGGTATCTTCCGTTCTTGAACCTGCATTCACTACTCTACCTCTGCCAATGTGGAAAGTAGACTGAACACATGCAGTGGGGGCTTGGTAACATGTAGTAGATATAGACATGGTATAGACCAGCCAAGATGCAGCATGCTTTGAAAACCATAATTTCGCATGTGTCGTTTAAACTTAACTAAACGACACGCCAGCACCGACACGCATGCGTCGGCCACAGACAGCAATCATGATTGCTGTCTGTGGCATTAATCATGGCTATAATGCAATGGGAATGACAGGACATTCACACGGCCATGGCCAGAACGGGCATGAGCATCATAGTAAGCATTTGTAACATTGTACCGTAGTAATTGTATACCTTCGTGACTGTCTGTCCAGGAACACCTCAGCACGACGAAACTAAATAAATGTCCGGTATTTTTTTGCCCACCACGACGAAATTCCCAGAAATGAAAATGCTGTGTCCCGGGGTCCTCGTCGCTGCCGCGACGAAACTGAAAAGAATGATAAATGAATGCTGTCCTGTCCTTCAACCGGATCGGTAGGATCATGGCGACTAAAGAAGCCTGTGATCAGCTTTGGCACCTTCTTGGCCGGCTCAATACCCGTCCACTCAACAGAGTCATCACTATCAGTCATGATTGCCCACAATGATATCACCAACAGAGAAAATAAATGGCACTAACACTGCCGACGGTTAGCAACAAAAAAGAATAAGCATGTGTCCTGTCTGCCTGGGAGTGACCACAACGGGAAAAAATGTTCTCCAGAGAATGATTGGGCCTGTCTGTCCTGGTAGCCACCCGTACGACGGCCAGAAAAAAAAAGAAAAACGTTCCAGTGTCCAGTCTTTTCGAAACTGGCTACGAAGATATACATTTACTACGGTATACAAACGCGTTGCATAAAAAATGCGTACGTAGCATTGTATTATCTTTACACAACTTTCGTGATAGTGCTGCTGTAGCATTCGAGTGATTACGTTGCTTGGTAGTTTTGATCTTGCATGCTATTCGGGTGTCCGCCCCTTCTTTGCTTTTCAGGTTTGTAACGAAATCTCTTTCAATTTCACTATTCTGTATTAATAGTAAGACGAAACACGCAGTAACCAGGGCTCCCTCCCTCTCAGGAGCGTAGGAACGAGAGAAGGAACAATTGCATACAATTGCGTTGAGTCAGAAAGCATCTGATATGACACTCACACACATGGCCAGGAGATACTGTGTTGTGAGCATTGCGAAACCATACTGCATACGAGTTGGAAATTGATGAACGAAACTGCAGGCCCACTTGATAGAAGGTTCAACAGAGTTCCCATGCGATGGAAGTGCATACCTGCAGAGAACCAGAAAGCTGCCATACGAAGCCACATAGCCAAACATCATGTAGATTGAGCGTGGGCTGAAGGTCCTAGGGTTGGACAGCACGACGTCTGCTAAAGCGAAGCATGCGTTGGCAACATGAACTGCAAATCCAAGCCATGGGGGCCTGTCTTGTGACCTCTCAACCAACCCGCCAGTCAACCAATGCAACACCCAGAATTGAACTGTGATGACGATGGCAACTGTGAACGCCATGCACGAGAAGTCGTCGATAAACCTAGTGAAAGCTCTCGAGAATGTTGCAGTCTGCACATGCTTCATAGAGTTCTACGTGTCGTGTCTCACTGTAGCGTCATCACGAAACACACAATTACGGCTGTTGAAACCCACACACTGACACAAATACATGAATTTTGCAAGGTCGTACCTTGGGCGTGCATTGGTGCACAACGCAAAGCAGAAACTGCAAAGTCTGAGTTGTCCATCCCCAAAACTGCAACACCACTGCACTTCAAGACCCGAGCGCTGATCAAGAACTATAGCAGCGTCTAGTAGTGACATGGGGATGGATACTCTATACACAGATTAGTACGGAGACAACGGATTAGGGATGTACCGTCAGAAATTTGAAGAACCACCCGAATGCCCTGGCCCCTGGAAGCTTGGCTGCTGCGGGGGTGAAGTGGTAGAAGAACACACTAAGCGTGATCACAGCCGCTGTGACATGAAAGACAGCCGCGATGGAGGGCAGGATGTAGCTGCGTGTTCTGTACAGGCACACTCACTGTGTAGGATGACACGCTGAGAAAAGCACGCCATATGTGTACACAGCTTGAACTCCACACAAACACATCAAAAATACAACGCAGGCATCCCAAAACATCAGGGGCTTTGTGGTGCAGATCGTATGCCGGGAGCCATTATCACTTTTGAGAATGAACGGACACCGCACGTTTCCTGTAAATCGGGTACTGCAACACTCGATTGCCGAGACGCCTTCGAAGGTATACTGGAATCATACGGCTGTCCTGCGATCGCCGGATCCAGACTGCCAACAGCCATTCTTCTGAAACAACGTGCCACCTGGGTTGACTTGACGCAGACAGAAAAACTCGTCAATGTATGTAAATGGGAGTCGTTGCGAATAGGCGAGATGTCCAAATTACAATATGCGACGTTTCTGTTGTTTATACATCTCCCGCGCTGGCCAATCGGCGCACTCTTTGTTGCAATACGTGGTAAGCACCTGAACCACAATCATGCAAACAGAACATCGCCTCCAGTACCTCAAAGGTACTGTCGTCCAATAATCTGGGATACTTTCCCAATCTAACGGTCCGCTTCACCACGCTTGTGTGCTTCTTCTGTTCGAACAATTCCTCACCCCTGCATGCATCATTGTTCCATCCAGCCTTCCCTTTGCATTGGTTGGCAATGACTGATGCTTTCGCCACCACAGCATGAGGAAGGCCTGCCATCATCGCAACATTCAGGCCGAATGAAGCGCTGGCTGACCCCGGAACAACCTTGAACAAGAAGATGACTTTTTGAATCTGCACACCACACATATGCATGTGACTCAGATGTGTATATGCATCCAATACCGACTTGCACTAGCGCTCTACCTTACCTTGAGTCTCTTAACATGCCTTGCTACCAGTGTAAGCGTGCAACTTATCCCAGATGTGCCGCAACAAGCACATCCTAACATGAAGGGATCGCGCTGAGCAGTCCAATGCGGGATGCCGCCAGCACCACCCACTGTACCTTGCAAAGGTGAGTCAGACAGAGCGGGGAGGAGGTCTCGAGCAAGTTCGTGGTGCGGGGCGTGGCATTGCCTGTTGGAAACCATCAGAGTGATGCAGGCGCAATTGAGGACAGGCAAAAAATGCGGTATGTCTTTCAAGAACAACAAATATGCGCTCGACCAAATGCCATTGGCCCACAGGTATATGTCGGAATAGACAAAAGTAGATGCACACTTGTGTCTTTCCCTTCGCAGGTGCACAAGGCTGTACATCCCCAGGCTTGCATGTGGCATTATTGGGCGTACTATTCTCCACATGTTGCATTGCAACATCCTGAGCTCCTGCTGAAGTGCTGCAGAAAGGTAGATTGTCGAGCTCCCAGTGTGAAGATGTCTCGCATGCCATGTGGAAGCAGCCAGCATGTGGCTGGAGCCTCTCAGCAGCCTCAGACACCTGCACAAGCATGCCTCCACATGGACAGCGCACTATAGTGTACGTGGTAGAGGGCGCGATCCAGTTCAAATTCACACTGAGTGTGGAGTCGTCAACACATACAATGCTGTTGCCAGCCAGCGTGTTGGTGACCTGAGGCACTGAGCTGGCGGTGAGAGTGGCTCTCGCAGTACAGAATGTGTGCCCCCTAAGCAAACTCCCCATTCAAATAGCCACAGATGTGTAGCAGGGAGATGTGTGCCAGAGAGACGGGAGGTTCACCTCTGGGTAGTGCGTCGAAAACAGGGTACAGCACTTGGTGTGCAGGGCAAGGTGCTCCAGAGTGGCGGCCGCGATCGCCACCCCATCATGCGTTGCCGTGCCCCTGCCGAGCTCATCAATAATCACCAGAGAGCTAGGTGTTGCAGCAGCAAGAAGAGTGGATGCATCTCGTAGCTCTTCTAGGAACGTAGATCTACCCTGCATGACGGCTTCAGCAGTGGTGCCAGCACGCACCCAACCAGCAAGATATTACAGCGCACCGCCGCTTCCACATGCTATGTGCATGCAAAAGTGTGCGCTACCATGGGCACATACCTGTAGGATGCTGTCATGTGCGCCCATTCGTGTGAAGATGGCATCGGCAGGCCTGAGCCGCATGTTCAATGCCGGCACCCACAGCCCTACTTGCGCCATCACGACTAACTGTCCTACCTGTACGGGCGTTGAGGACTGAGTGCCCCAACATGTGTGATACTTGCGATACTCACCCTATGACTGTGACAGATTAAACATGCTGGTGGAAAACGTTACCATCCAAGCCAATGTTCAAGCACGCCATCGTTAGAGGCCAATCATAGGCGAGGCCGACTGAATGGCGGTGTCATGTGTCTACAAGCATGCACGACATATGGATGCAAAGCATTGGTGCATAGAAGCAAGTTCTAGATGAATATATGGACCAAGTACACAACTACACAAAAGCTGCACACGAGCGTGCCTGGCACATGAACGAGGACTTGCCGCCCATGTTAGGGCCGGAGATGACCATGCCTCGCAGCTGGTCGCCGTGCAGTTCCACGTCATTTGGCACGGCACCTTGAGGCAGAGCCGCGTCCAGTGTCGGACACCTGCCACTAGAGATGGATATGTGTGCTTCTCCTGCATCGGAGCTCACCTTGAGGGGCTGATTGTGGAACAATATATGCTGAGTGGTGATCGATGGCAGATCTGATAAAGCGCGCATAAGTCAACAGAAGGTTGCTTGGAAACACCAACAAAAAGCTGCTGCACACCCACAGACTCGTCAAGAATTTCAGGCCGACAGAAACCACCATCTGATGCAACTGCCGCAAACGCCTGAAGGCAGTCCAATGCTGCCAGAGCATGCGCAGCAGCACGAAAAACATGGCACTGCGGTGAGCACTCCTCCAGCATCTGCTTCCACGCTCGCTTGCTATCAACCTGCAGAATTTCAGGCAGTTGATCCGTTCATGGACATCTTATTCGGTCACATTGCCGCACTCGGTTTGCCAGCAACTGGGTTTCAGCATGATAACAACTTGTTCTGCAGGCAAGCTTCTCGTGAGGGACTACATGAAATCAGGCCAGGCGAAGAAGGGCATCCAATCGAAGGTGGTTGTGATGCAGCAGCAAACCTGGAGGCGTTCACTGGCCTGCTCTCGCTCGGCAACTGCAGCTGTTACTTGCGGCGGCCTCCACCGGTGCACCTTCTTCGTGGAGCACACTTTGAGCCAGTCTTTGGGAGGCTTGATGTCCACCGCCAGCTCAATCAGAAAGTCCCCCTGCATCAATGTGGTCAGTTGCTTCTGCCGTTGTGCTCACTTTCCACAAGCCATGTGGTTGCACAGAAGGAAACTACAAGACATGAGCTGATTTACCTCTGGTGCCGCTTGTTCCCAGCATATCTTAATGCATAATGCATGAATCACTGGAGGGAGAGCAGCATATGGCCAACACTTCCCGCAGTGCATTCAATTCCCACCTGTCGATGCTATCACACACACAGGGCTCTGAGCGAGCCCTTGCCAGGCAGAGTAACACATTTTTGACCAGGTACATTGCTTCAAAGCTGCTTTCCACAGAGCAGAGGTTCCCAGTGAGTATCTCCAAGCAGGTGCGGGACTTCTCCCACAACCGTGCATCTCGCTTGTGTGCTGGTGAATCATGGACAGGGGAAGGCAGCATACCTGGTTAAGAATGGAAGAATAGCTAACCTTGGCAGTCCCTGCTTGCTTGGCAATGGATGGCAGCAAGCCTTGCAGCACCTTCTCAGCAGCAGACAGTGCCTTGCGACATGCAAACACTTCAGGAAAGCGGGCCTCTGATGTGAGCACATCGGTGTACCTGTTGGCTGCTGCAGCCTCCACATCTACCAAGGACAGCTGCTCTCTGGCATACCTCACCATCTGTAGCAATCAGGGGATGGTGTGTGGGTGTGGATATCTCATACGCTTAATGGTCAAGATCTGGTGCGACAATTGCCCAGCACCCATCATTCTTTGGTTGCGAGCATGGAATACATTCGCTTGCACTAGCGCAGCACCGCACAGGACGTTAGCATAGAAGGGGCACGTCACTGGCATAGAGGGCACCAACAGGTGGCAGGGAGCACCAGAAAGGATATCCTCGTCATGCCGCGAGTTGTGTACAAGTGAACAGAAGCGCACATCAGCACTGCAAGCAGACTGCAGGAACGTCTGCAACTCTATTGAAGCACCTGCAATGCGATCATTCAGGTCGCATGTGCTTTTCAGACCATCCTGAATGCCCAGCAGGCCCACTGGCAGAGCTGAGAAGCACTGCATGGCCTGTACGAACTCGGAAGGACTGCTGCGAGTCAAAAACATCCTCCCAACCGCCCTGTCAACGTCTGGGCACTTTGCAAGAACCTGCATCACCCCATATCATGACATTCAACAGAGGCAGTTTGTAATGTGTTGTGGTGTGAGACCTAACAGTATCTAAAACATGACCCGAACACTGTCATGAAGAAAGTTGTGACATGGTATGGCATCATGTACACTGTTCTGCTAGATTTACCACATGCAAGGATGTCTCATTCATACCTCTTGGATGGTGCTCAACATATCCAGGTTGTCCAGAAGGCTCTGCACAGCATCTTGTCGCTCACAGATGGCAGAACTGTCAATCAGGGGATGGACAAGCCACTGGCGCAGAAGCCTGCTGCCTGATTTTGTCTTCGTTCTGTCTAACAGCTGCACCAGAGAGCCCTCCACCGTGCCTGCATCTTCCCCTGCAATCTGGATACTCTGATTCGCCACATCTGATACAACTACAGAAAATGGCCCCAGCGACTACCTGTGTGCGTGATGAATGTCACATATGCGTTCAGGTATTTCCCTGCCACCACTGTGTTGCTACATGATGCATACAACTGTGCGACTGTAAGCTTTGTCTCCCCGGCCACTGGGTCATTTGCACCATCTCGTGTGACTTTTGAATACACCGGCACAGTGTGCGAATGACGCGAGTACGAGCGGAAAAAGCTAAGCTCAGCCTGTAACAGCAGAAGCATCACACCGGTCAGAATGTGCAAGTTCTGCAGTGCGTTGCTGCCAAGCGTCATGTGACCAGGCTTCGACACTGGCATGAGTGTCATGCCAAATTCATTCCAGATCTTAAGTCCAAGCTTCCCCAGGTACGTGAAAGCACCAAGCATAGCATTGACCACTCCAAAGGGTAGGTCTGCAAGCCCTGATGTGAAGTTGTCTTGCTTCTGGCACGCAAGCGATAGGAGATCATACACCCCCTGCAATGATATTTCGATCAGCAAGAGTAACATTACAAGGAGCACACATGAAACACTATCAGTGAAGAGGATACTTCTGCAAAATAGCGACAAACTCTGGAGGCCTCGAGATTAGGCCCTGGAGACACTTCGCAAAGCAACACCGGATGCTGAGGAAGAACGAAAAGATAATAAATTCCAGAAATTCTGTCAGCACACCTCCTTTGCAGCTTCATGAGAGTTGCTTGGCTGCGAGACTGTCTCCAGCAAGCACCCTTCCTGCGTTTCTGTGAATGCCTTCAGAGTACGCTGAACTTCTGAACACAGCGCCCCACAGCAGAGCACCTCGCGAGGCTGGAAGTAGAGTAATGCACTTTCGAGGGCCGAGACTCCTGGCTGGCCTGCTGATGTGCCCCACCACACTGTTGACATCGTGGGCTCCAGAGCAACGAAGCACAAGTTATCTGCACAACTTCGACCCTAAAATGCAGCACAGTAGAGGCGAACATTCAAGAAATGCAACAAACACAGTGATCCAGTCAATCAAATCAAAAGTCATGATGGTTCCATCAAGTTAACCATTTTGTCAGTGATCCAAATCAGCATACGAATATCCGGTGTCCAGGAGAGTCATGCTGGGAAATGGCAGTGCTACACATCTCAAGTCTCAGCACGTGACGTAGCACACTGACATGCGACCAGATCCATGCAACACATGCTGTTGTTCTCACTGAAGGGGAAGGTTCAGCAGATGACTCCACAACAGAGATCCAACGCTGTACGCTGTGGAAGCGCCACACCGTTGCTGTCATCAGGGGATCCCTCAGACAGAGCAAGGAGAAAAGAACAGGTTGTAGAGTGCTCTGTATCAACTTTCGAGGCGTCTGATTCACCAACATCTTCAGAGGCACCTGCTTCCAGTGTAGCAGGGGTGTAGACTGCTGATACTTTCCTTTCGAACACCTTGTTGCGATTGTCTCCTGCTTTCTTGAGTGCTGCAGTCTCCATCTGCATCGACAGACGCATGCTGCAGTGGCTTAGGTGCATGCCGGAGCAGCCGAACAGGTGCATGCAGTGACACAACGCAGTGTGTATAGGTATGTCCCATACTCACAATGACACAACACATGGGTGGTGCTGAAACCACCCAGGTCATGCCGGCCGGGGCCATCTCAAACCGTTCGATTCTACCGCCATTCAAGACGGTGACTGCTCAGTTGTAATAACATGCTGCACCATGGTAAAAGAGGCACACAGCTCTATTGCACATGCTGCTGCTGTATTGGAAAGAGGTCACACCTGCCGCACGACGGCCACTTTGTAACCCTTTTTAACAAGCCTCCTCACATACACATGCAGCCGATGCACTGGTATCGAGGCTGTCATGAAATTGTGGTCTGCGAAGGAGTATATGTTCAGGTGCTTCGCCGCAATCTCAGCATCCCGCTCAAACAGGCGGAACTTGTACCCACACTGCACGCACGAGAAGGGGCCATCAGTCAGTGTTCGCAGAGATCCAGAACAACAGTTGCTGCAGACCAATACATGGGCCCAATTCATCCACACATGTACGAGCGTACGACATATCCCCCTATGCAATCCCTAAAGCGAACAACAAAAACAGAGCAAACGGCGAATCAAGAAACCTGGGCAGGTTTCGGCATGGTGGCAGGTCCACCTCTCAGGCAATCTACCTGTACACTACTCATAAACCAATCGCTGAGAACATAATGGGAGACAGGGCAGTATCTTTGGTGTTAATGGTGGGTGAGCAGCAACAACAGTGCACCGAAGCGCCGCTGGTCACCAGCGGTTGGTGGCCATGCTGTCTCAGGTGTTAAAAAACAGGGCAAGCAGAATATAACACAAACCTCTACCAGTAGAACAAATTCAGGGTTACGCTTCTTCAGCTCGACCACTTGCTTCTCAAGAGGAGTCAACTTCCCAGGAGCCTTCTTACAGCTCTCGTGGTCGTCGCCAAGCTGAAAACGTTGCCGCCTGATCGCAAACTTCTTGGTAGCAAGCTGCTGTCTCTGAGGATCTCTTGGAGCCATGCTAGGAAGCGTTGCTGCCATCCCATCTGTGCTTACCTGTGTCACACCTTCAGGAGCCAGCACCAGTGTCTCCCCTACCTGCGCAGCTGCTTCCTGGGAGGGGTTGATGACAGCAGCAGTGGCATCATCCTGCGCAACGTCTATGATTCTTGCCGACTTGGTAGTGGCAGGATGGGTTGCACATGGAGTTGATTTTGACGGTGACGTGGGCAGATTCGAATCATCAATACAGACCACCTCGTCATCATATTCCTTTTCCTGCCTTTCCCTCTTTCTTCCCTGTAAGCTCTTATCGTGCGAGTGCTTGGGCGTGCTATGGACTTGGCTATGGACTTGAGGATCTGTGGAAGGTGCTGGCCTGGGCTTCTTCGCCGCTTGTTTGCACTGACCAAAGAACGAATGGATACTCTTCTGGCCCTTTTGGGAACTAGACTTTCGTCCATTCATGCTAGCAAGCTTTGGCGACCTCCGTTCTCTGGAGGTCGGAAACCGTGCTGTGCGATAAGTCGTTTCGATCACAGCAGTCTAACAGCCTCCTGCAGGCAACAATGAGTCGAACATACGATGCGAAGCAATGATAGATGTGATCTATCCTGGCGTACGAAATAGCGATACGGCTATCACACTTGAATATTAGAGCCAGCGCCGATTCGAATTTGGTGTGCTTCGCCGAAAGACAGCCCGCACAACCTGTGCAACAAAGTTCAACAGCTCACCTCAACGAATTTCCTAAATGCTCACCACCTTGCTCCAACAGCAACAGTCCAGCGTTACAAGGCGTTGGTATAAGACACTCATTACAAGTGCCCACACCATCATTAGCACGTAAACACTGCAACATCTGGGACCATGCCTTGGAGCCCCGCAGACAGTTCAAAATCCATATCAAAACTTCTGACATCATATCGCTCGGGAAACTTATCCCAGCATCCCTGCTGCTCGAGCAAAGTGTCAATGTTCAGAGCCAGCACAGCGCCCAACCCAGCAAGCACCAAGGGATCTCAAGAGAAGACCGGATGAACTTGAGCTGGAACGATGGGCGGGAGAGCGCTGCAGCGGTGTCTGTACTAGGCACGGTTGGAAGGGCTTGGTGGAGACAGCGAAGTGCTCAAGGATCTGTGTCCTTCTGAGCCGTCTGAGAGCTGAAAATGTGGAGGCCTGAGTGCTAGTAGTCCGTGTTCAGGTCTTCAAACACCTTGTAATGCGAGCTCATCCCGAGTGCCTCATACTGTATGCCGAGAGAGCTTCGTGGGTAACAGACACAAACATCAAACGTGTACATCGAAGCATAACCAGATGTTGAAGTCTCACCGTTTTATGAGCTTTTGTGTTATCATCGTCTGCATACAATCTCAAGCCGCAGGCACCAGCTTTTTGGCTCTCATCCTTGGCATGCTTGTACAGCGCAGTGAATAGACCCTGCCTGCGGTATGGTGGAGACACATATACACTCTGAATCCACCAGATGTCTGCTGCTCTCCAGTCACTCCACTCATATGTTATCATGAGCTGTGCAATGACACCGCCATTCTTGTCCTGCATATGGCCGAACATCTCAGGACACACAGCCACGGTAACAAGCGCTGTATCCATCAACTTGACCTGCACACACCTGCAAAAACGAAAAAACTACTTGCATTCGGACAATTCTGCATACCAAGCTCATTCGTAGGAACGCTAGTAGAGCTTGACATCGTTGGCAACCAGGTCGACTGTGCTTCCAGAACTTCGACTGTACTTCCAGAACTCATTTTCTATCAAGTTTCCCCAAATTCTTGCTACCAATTCTAGCTTTAACCGTCATCATAGTTCATCGACCAGGCTGAACAGATGTCATGCAGGCAGGTATTTGCAGGGTGAAGGGCTTGTTGACTTACCCTCATGACGTAGAAATGGCCTTTGCTAGGCGTCTCGAGCAGTGTCCCGACACCTTTGGAAGATATTTCAGGCGGAATTTCGAGGCCCTCGCTCTCCTACAGTGATGCAGCACCTTGAAGTGGGACTGTGACGGCACTTGCGAAACGTCACTCTGCGAGCGTCCTTGAACGTCCTGCCCCAAGCATGACGTGCCAAAATGGCCACATTTACATCACACGGGCATATTTTGACAGTGCTAGCGTTGTAAGACACAGCAGTGCTAGGTTTGCAGGTGTGCAAGATCTCGTGATGGACTGTATTGAGGCCCTCATGTTCTCGCACCTTTGCCATCAATATGTTGTTACACGCTATCGAATCTGCGTCTGCCAGAGTTGCTCCATGAATCACTCTCTCAGACTCCGGCAGCTTCATGATCGCCATGTACTCTTGTGCTGCAACCGCGCGCACTCTAAGCGCTCCCCTGTGCCGCGTTTCACAGCCTGACTTGAGCCGCAAAGCTCTAGCCAACATGAGGGTAGTGGCCTAACAGCGTCTCTGGGTCAACGTTCCAGCTCCCCCCACGAACAGGTGAAAGCAAGCCGGCCAAGAGTGCTGCAAGCGAGTTGTTGTGATGATGAGCCGTCAGAGGCAAAGAAATTTCGCTTTGGTAACGTTTTCTTTCTATCTCTTGGTTCTTGCCCTGCTGATGACTGGTTCTTGCCTGGCTTGTGAACCGAATTCGGAGACCAAAAAATCCTGACACTGAACCTGATTTTGCTCAATTTAAGTTATACATAACACCTGGAACGGGGCCCCCTGCCCAACGGACGCTGGATGGTGTCACAATGGTGGTCTCCAGCTGCAGAAAGCATTCTCACCGCACCGAGCGAAACTGTGCTCGTTGTGCACATGGATGAGTATTGTGACAGATTCGAGAACCTGTTACACCAAACTAGCCAGGTTCTACTCTACCTCATACGCTGTGCTACTGAAAACCATTCAACGTACACTCATGGACGCTGTTGGCTTCATCGAGTCTCGGGCCCTCTCGGCGCGAACCACAAGGCTGCCCTGCCCAACTCCCTGTGTGTTCCCATTGCTGTCCGGGACTGCCTGAAGCCACTGCTGAGCGACCTGCCACTGCTCCTTCCCCTCTAGGACTCCCTTATACCGTTTGAGGAGTTCTGGCACTGCATCTGCCGGCTCACCAACGAGCTCCACACGGAAATGCCTGCATTGAGCAGCTGGTCACACATCAACCACGGAAACAGGGTCTAAGAGGTGGTGTGCTGAAAAGCACACGGCAGAAGATCACACAGGCTCCTGAAGTCAATACCCAGGAAAGAACTCAGTGTCAGTGCCACAGAGGGTGCGCCGATCAAAGCAAGCCAGTGAAAAGTGAATTGCGGGGCGGCACCTGAACCCAGCTCGCCGGAGCTTAACAGCATGGGGCAGACCAGACTGGGCTTCTGCATTGAATACGGTGTTGCGGCATCCCATGTCAGCCAACACAAGATGATCCTTGCCTGCGGCATCCCTCAGATGCACACTGTGCGTCTCACAGGGGTGCCCGCAGTCATCCTTCGAGTTTCCGTCAGATAGGAATCGACAGAACACACAGTGCTCAGTGTGAAAGATCGGCAGGTGCTGATGCAGCACCACTTCCAATCGATCAGCAAGTGCATCAGGAAGGTTCAGCACCAGGTCGGCCATCTGCTCCGCGTTCAGGTCATGTGTCAGTGTGAGGCGGGACAGACCAGAGCCCAACAGTGCTGCTGCAGAGAGTGAGTTGGAGGCGTTGAGACTGAAGTCACCACGGAGCTCAGGAAATCCCCTGCAGGGCTCCTGCCGTGCTGATCCAGACTGCTGACGCTTCCTCTGGCCTCTGCGTTCATGATGGAAGGACGCTGAGTCATGTGTTGGTGCTGCACTTTGCATCTTCGCCTGCTTGCGCAGGGTGTGCAGCAGCCCTGCCGACCGGATCAGCAGAGCATCTGGTTGCAAGTTCACAAAGAATTTCCAGACGCCTTGCTCGTCGGGCTTGATGATGCGGGGGAGAGCAATGCAAACTCGCTTGCCAGCACTTCTGAGGTCCTGGACGGTACTCTTGAGGCCCTGAGTGCCCAGGAAGTCGAGCGTGATTTCGTCCACCCAGTCCACTGTGGCCGCGGCTGCTGCTTGGTGCGGGTTGCGGCAGAGAACACTTATCTGCACCCTGACCCCTCTCACATGCCAAAACACGAGGCAGCACCTGGACTTGTAAGCGCGTTGAAGATACATGCCACTGCGTTGCAGTGCTACAATGCTGCCGCACACATGAAACTCGGCGCCCTGAAGCATACCTGGGGCTCAGAGCTGACGTTCTTGATGACTGGAAGGTTATGCTGTGACTTCTGGATCATTTCTTCGTGAAGGTTCATGCGAACTGGGCCTGCTGCAAGCCCTGTGGCTGAAGTATTGCTGCGCCTGCTCTGCACAAGCGCTTCAACTGCTCTTCTTCGAATCTGCTTCACTTCTTTCATGGGCACAAACATGCCCTGATCCAACGGCAGCCCTGCACATCAGAGATTGAGCAAATTACTTTGTCACAGCTGACAGAAACATGTTCAGAAACGAGTTCAGCTTTCCCCAGGGTAACTTCAGGTTCTGAAGCAGAAGCTGGCTGTGCACAACACAGTAATAGGCATGCTCTTGAAATGGCGGATGCGGTGTGAAGCTGAGACCTTGTGATCTCCAACATGCAGTCGAGCAGTGCAGGAGCTCTGCCAGAGACGAGCAATGCAGTTTCCAAGTTCATACCATCCCAGAGAGGAGGCCACTACAACTAACAAATGTGGGCAAGCAGAACGTACAACTGATGTCCATGTTCCGCAACACCAAGGCTGTGTCAGCACCAAGAGTCTGCCCCAATGCCTTGCGCAGATGCTCCTCAGTGACAGGCTTGGAGTCTGTCTTCTCCAGCTTAACTGATCCAGTTGCAATGCCACAGTGCCCATCACCATCCTGTATATCAAGCCATTCATGCAGTCAACGTGACGGCCAGCACTGCCCATGCCCCGGGCGTACCACATGCAGCCCTTAGGTCACACTGCTACACATCACACTTGCAACGCAGACAACAGCCACCTTGCGGAGCTACAGACGTGTTCAGGCTTGTGTGGTCAATGTCGCAAAGTGTACGAGAAGCCGACGCACTGAGAGAGTGAGCATCAGAGGGCCGCCCACCATTCCAGACAGCACCGCGTCCACAGGCACTCTCCTCCTCTGTACCGAACTAGTGCCTTCATAGCTGTGCCTAATGCTAGCCAAGAGACCCTCCTGCTTCGTGCGCCAGACCAAATGGTCGATGCGCAGCTTCCTGGTGTCCACCCCTCTCACTACGAGCTGGCGCAGCTTGTGTGCCGCCTTCCATTGCTTCTGCAGATCATGCAGACGCCTCTTCTCGCCCTTGACAAGCTGCTTGGAAGGCTCTGCAACCCTGGCTACTGTGCCACCCGGCTCTTCATGCTCCATCACCCCAGTCTCGAACACAACGCCGTCGCCGACCTTGATATCTTCCAAGCACGCTACGATCACAGAGTCCTTCTGGACCCGTATAACTCTGCAAACACGCTCCACACTTGCATGTGACGTACCCCGGCTGACTACATGATTGCGACGCCAGCCCTCAACAGAGCCTGAGAACCGCACACAGTGCGATGGACAACACCTGTGGCTCTCTTGGTGAGAGCCTTATGCACACATACCACTGATGAGGAGAAGTACATCAGGAAAACTAATCCGTGTACTAAGAAATGGCGCCTGCCAAAAGCTCGCTCAGAGAAAGGATATTGGGCAAGATGAAGTCTGGGGGAGCAGCACCTGCCAAGGCAGACACCTCGATGGCGAGGGTTCCTTCCCCTAACAAGTTTCTGATGCTGCTTCCCTTGTAAGAAACCTACAACCAGCTGGCGTGTCAAGCTCTTCAGTGGATCAACGTATTATTCCAGCGTGTCACACACGATGGGTTGCCAGTTCGATGGACCCTGGCCAGGCAAGAACGTGACACAAGGGTCGTTGCATGCAGCACCTGTACTGAGGCCAGCAAACTCCACGTCCTGCCCTCTTGCAAACACCTGTCTCAGCTGCAGCTGCAGCTCATGAGGAAGCAGTTGTTCACCACCCATAGCCGACTCAGGCTCTCCGTGTTGTGTGACAGTGACTTCATCGGGAACTTGCTGCGCACGCCCAACCACATTGGTGTCGTACGTTGGGAGAGTTGCCAGTTGGTTGTTGTCAACAGGACTTGTCAAGTCCACCAGTGCTGCAGCACAACTGTACATCAACTCAAGAAGCGTGATTGAAGCAGGAAACGAAAACAATCCAACCTGGCAGCCCGTTCAGTGATGATTCTGGATGCTATGCATGGTCTTACGTGAAGAAGCCAAACATGTATTGTGAGGCAGGTGCTGGGTGTACAGGAATGGAAGCAAAAAACACCTCCACCTTTCAACTCCTGCTTTCCGCGGGGGTGCCCCAGTGGCTCCAGCAGGAACCGCTGCCGCTGCTGCAGGTACGAGTCCCACACAATGTCCACTGCTCTTCTATAAGCCTTCGTTGTGAGGGCAACATACTCTGGGCCTTTTAATCGGCCTTCGATCTTGAAACAGGACACCCCAGCCTCCATCAGACTAGGCACCAACTCTACAGCCATGAGATCCTGCATGCTCAGTGTGCGCTTTCTCGAACAGATACCTCACCTCTTGCCACGCATACACATGCCTGATGTCCATGCAAACGCACACACTGGTAGACATACCTGTGGGCTTAGGAGGTACTTCACATCCCCCAATTCCTTCAGAAATCCATCCACTAGCAGCCCATACGGAAGCCTGCACGCCTGCACACGACACACCTGGTCAAATTCGTGTCACATGCCACTACAACAGACATACCACCGCTACGGTTGACTTGCCTGCCGATGGTCCTCGTGCTCAAGCTGCATGCTGGATGATGCGTCACAACGGTTTGAGACAGAAGTACTTACAACACTCCGTGTGGCATGAAAACATATCCTGCAGCATCGCAACGAACCTGTGCACATTGCCCCCTGTTTGCAGACCGTCCACCCCAAGCTTCACTAGAGAAGCACTGTCCAGAGTATGATACACAGAGAGCGCCATGCACAAACACCTCAACCTCTGAATTTGTGGCAGCGGTAGTCTTCGCGATCTCGTCCACAGTAAGCTCCCTCCCCAGCACCACACGGTCACATCCAAGCTCCCGTGCAAACTCAGCACCCTCGCCTGAGGTAATTGACATTTGCGTGGAGCCATGGATGCGAAGGTTGGGTGCCACACGACGTGCCAGTCGCACAATACCCACGTCCTGCACTATCAATGCATCTGTACCAGCATCTGCTACAGCCCAGATGACCCGCTCTACTTCTGCGAGTTCAGTGTCGTATACCAGCACCTGTACAGCTGCATGTTGGTGGGAGAGTGGAGTAAAACACGTGCTGCCCAGTTCTGGTCCTATACCTGATGACTCGGCAAGTTCAGCAGCATTTTCCCCCACATAGCTGATACCGTCTGCGAAGGGAACGTGAGCCTACACGACGGCCACACGAAGAAGAAGCAAGGCGCAGCTTTGTGTGTTGTGACATGTCCAGATGCGCGCCGCATCGTAGCACATTATCCATAAACAAATAATGTTGGAGAATCGCACGTTAAGAGCCACAAACACTTTCACGTTTCTGTCGTGACAAAACTGAACTACACCAGGAAACTCTTCGAGGTCAAAGTTGGCTGCTCTCGCCCTCGCATTGAAGGCTGTCAGCCCCAGGTAAACTGCATCGGCCCCACTTTCTACAGCTGCCCTCAGCTGATCACGCCCACCAGCTGGGGCCAGCACCTGCAAAAAGGTGGCATGGGTGTCAACAACCAGCTGGGAATACATGCACATAGGAGTACGTTCACAGCAGGGATGGACATGAAGGAAGCACAAGTATTTTAGGTCGGTAGTTATATAGAGAATGTGAGCAAATCGACCGTGCATGAGCACATGAAGCACAAGGTGACACAAACAGGCCAGGTACCGGATGATCGTTCCCCGCCACTCTACTGCTCCCTCAACACATCAATACGCCTCCACTAATACTATTGCACCGGGCAGTGGTATATTACTGCAAGGCTTCACTGTGTACGGTGTCTGCCACGCATGCGCCCACGTAGATGCTGCCTTTTCACCGTTAAGCTGAAAGCAGCAATGACGCTTAGAGCAGCGACACACCTCCGGCTTCCGAAGGTTGAGAGGAAAGTTTGCTACATTACCACTGATCTTCGCAGACGTTTGTCGCGGAGCAGAGTGTCGGCCGGCATCTCTTTTCCAACTCCCGCAGAGGTTCGCTTTTAGATGTATCCGAGAGCAAGTGTGCACATGAAAGCTAGTAATTGCTTTCCTGTGCGTCCTCTGCAGCGCAGGTGCCCTACAGATCGTTGCAGTGGGCATCAAACGGATGAAGGCTGGTGCAACCCCAGAACAAGATAACCCAGAACAAACAATTTCCCGCCCACTGTAGCCTTCCAGTCTTATTAAACATGGTATTCGTCAAGGGTATGTATCATCAGCATAGCAGTACAGTATGCAGTGGCTTCCGAACACCTCTTTTCCGGCATGACTGCCGCGTCATCCGTGGCCTTCCATGCATGCACCTTGCAATTGTGGCCAAAGATTGTTGAGCACACGTCCTTTGTTGAGTACTGGCGGTTCACAATTTTACTCAACAGAATTTCTGTATGTAGGGGAAGGTTGTCGTGTGCAATCAGTTTCAACGACTGGTTGGTGCTGGGTTGGAATTCTCAGTTCACAATGCAGACCAAAAAAGTTGGAACACTCTATTGAAGCAATGGAACTGTGTCCACGACTGCAGTTTGCAAGAATATCGTCTTTGTGCAGAAGCTAGCACCACTTATGTGGACCCAACGATTCGGAGCCCAGCTTGTAGAGCTTTGGTGTACTCATTGATTGCATGAACAATGGCCTCGTCCTCTTGCATGCGGTCTGCTGTCTCAACAGACAGCTTATTGCGCAGGCATGCCAGCTCTTCTGTCAGGCGCATTGTATTCTGCTCTTCCTTGGCACAGCGAGAGGTTGCAAATTCTTGGAGTTCCCCAGCGAGCTCACCAACCGCATGTTCACGGCACTTGCGTTCACATTCCACCCTCTCATTGAGCTTGTAAAGGTCCTCGCCAATTCTGAAAGGACATCGAGACCCTTTGTTGTGCGTATATAAACTGGTGGTCCGAACACAAGCTGAGTGCTACTGAGGACCAGAATCCTGTTGCCTGACATACGCACCGGCGAAGAGATTGCCTTTCTTGTTCCAGGCGTGCAAACCTCTCATCGTCAACAGTCTGCACAACCTCATCCAGCCGTGCACACAGACTTGAGCCAACATGGTCCACGTCTAGCTTCCTTTGCTGCTGCTCTGCTGCGAGGGCGCTGCTCAAGTCGTCTACTGTCCTGTTCAAAGCTTCCATGCCATTTTTTACCATGATTTGCAGCTCTGACATCTGTCCTGTCAATCGTTCTGAGAGCCCCTGCAACTCTGTGTCAATCTGCAGCTGCAGTTGCCTCTCTGTGTCATTCCGCCTGGCCAAATCTTGCCTGACCTCTCTCTCTAAGGCACCTACTCGATCTTTAAGGACGCCATACTTCTCTCTCTCCGAAAGCTGACGCTGCTGCATGTGAGCTGGGGTCTCTCTTCTGAGCAGGTTCCTGAGTTTAGAATACGGGAGAATGTCCCAGAGAGCGCACCTGCTTCTCGGACTCCAAATCGGAGTATAATCCATTCAGCTTTCCCGTCACGCCCTCTAACTTTGCTGTGGCGTGTCCTGCAGAAGTTGGCCGCGTTTCAACAAAGTTAGGAGGAAGACGACACTACAGCGAAATGAACCACTCCATCCATGGAAATGTTTGCGCATACCGTACCTCGAGGTGAGTAGCAGAGCCTGTCAGGAGTTGTTGATGTCCCACGCCAGCTAGAGTTGTGAGCTTTGATGCTGCCACCATCCAGCCCGCTTCTTCCTGTGCTACGGAGCGTACTCATAGTGACGGAGTGTATGTGCACTCAACGAGTTTGGACGTGCTGATAACGCTTCCTGGCAGGAACACAGACAGGCGCGACCACCTCGACCTGCTGGGAGCCTTGACCTGACCAGGAGCAATTATTGGAGCCTTCCCGCTATCAGCGTGCTAGTAAATCTACAGGCCTGAAATCTGTGGAGACAAGGCGCTACATATCTGCGAGTAATGCGGATGCTACGGCATGCTGGTGCATGGATCGGCCAAAAATGGAGTGATGCTTTCAGCCTTCGAGAGGGCCCTAGGGCGGTGTTCGTTGTCCAGTTCACAGAGCAAAATTGTTACAGATGTATGCGCATGTACCAGATTACAATTCCAGGCTGTCTCAGCAGCTGTTTGTCAGTACAGCTCCCGAGCGCTCGACAGTGACCCCATGCATGATGGCCGGTTGCTACTGCATGCTGCAGTATATACTGAAAGGCAGGGCAGTGGAATCCTTCATCAGAAATGTTTCATGCTTTCTGTACTTCAGAGACAATTGAAGCCCAAGGTTTGTCTGTTTTGCGCAATTGCATGTCAATGTTTCTGTGTCCTTATATGCACTGAAGATATACATGTAGCGGTGCAGAGCTCCCAAGCATGCATGCTCTGCCGCCCTGGAACCCCCTTGCCCGCATTCGACTCAGGAAAGATTCACAGTCACTGTAAATGATTCATAGCAGGTTCACAATCCACGGGCTCCTGACGACCTCCCAGTCTTCATGCGTTCGCAAGGGTGGCGCCCTCACTATCTACCTTGACATTGTTTGAACGCAGTCCTGTATAATAATACTGCACCACAACGTATCTGCATGCATGACTGGCGTCGACTTCATGCCTCTCCCAACGAACAAACCGTGGTCACTGCAGTCTGGGTCATGCCGCAGAGTATGTGGGATGTGATGTTATCTGCAGCTGTAGGAGGTCCCGGTGCCCACAGCCACATCGAAGCGAATAGGTAGGGTTACACAGACGCTACACTTGCAAAACATATGTCAGACCCACATCAATATCAGTAATCAAGACCATGGAATAGATACTGGAGTAACGCAGCAACAACCTCAACACTCAAGCTGTTGCCAAGGCAAGCATAACGCTGCCTCAAAGTGACCTCAGCAGGGAAGGAGAAGTTTTCAGGAAAGGTGTGCAGGTTTGCTACTTCGCGGGGGGAAAAGTAGCGCAGCTGCAGAGCCCACATGGACTCTGCCAGATGCTGTGCATTGCTGGAGCCTGCTGCACGTGAGCCGTTGCAGCGCCCCTCGTCAGAGCTGTACCATGGCCGAGACCCCTGCAAGCACCACACTCAATTGGCTAGATCTCGTCTGGCAGCGTGTGATGCAGGAAGCTGCAAGCCGGCATATTCTGCAAGTACTTGATAGTCTGAGCGGCACTACAGATGGTGCGCGAGGGCAGCACAGGGGGTAGTTCTCCCAACACACTCGCAGGTGATTTCATGAAACTTGGAAAAGCACAGGGCTTGAAGAGAACTCAGCATGATGCACTTGCCATTCATGGTGAACTGTGGACTACCAGGCATGCAGGAGACTCGTGTCAAGAGCCATGCAGACAAACAAGCGACACAAGCAGGTGGACATGCGATTGCACTTGATGGAGTGTGCCTGCAGGGGCAGCACACCTCCTCTCTGTGCCCCCAATCTGGAAACGAGTCCAGCACATGCAAGTTCTGTGTTGCCAGAACAGAGCCCGTGCCTTTCGCATACTTTGAGTACGCCTTTGTGAAGCAGTTTGCATCATGCAGGTCTGCAGTCACGACATCGATGCAGTGGCAGCACTTGTACACAGCGTTGCGTGGCACCCGGAAGGGAGCCCACAAATCATCATCCTGCTCGGCATCTACCGCCTGCCCAACATGATCAGCTTCAACCAGTCCATCTCCGTGTTTGCTCTGGCAGGCAGCACTGGAAGAAGCTATGGGTGGCGGACTTGCACCTGTAGGCTGCCCAGAAACAGACACAGTGGAGGTCTGTGCCTGCTCAGTGTATGGAGGTAGAGTAGCGGACTTCTGAGCTATGCGTTGTGTCTCATCATCCGTGATTTGTGCACTTCCAGACGCATCACTCGTGAGCGTAGCCAGATGAGCTGCATCTGAAGGCATGGCCTCCAGGAAGTCTCTGATGCAGCGCCTTTCAATGCTCTCCTGGAAGCTTAAGCAGTCACTTTCTGAATGGGCACATCTGTGAAGAAGAGAAAACGCATATGCGCGGCTTCACGCCCTCACGGCAGGCAGGGTAAAAGAACAGTGGTAGCAGACATCATGACTTATTCAGCACCCAGTATCACTGCTTCAAATGTGGCGCAATGCACCACATGTCCTGCTACAGAACTGTGATGCAAGCGTGGTTTCCATTTCGTGCACCTGAACCCTCATGCACATGATCTTTGAGAAGAAGATACTGGACAACATTGTTGCTGCTATTGTACAGCCCCACCAAATGACATTACACCGGTCCACTCTGTGAATGTAGAGCCATGGCGGCACATGCTTGACACACTGCGACACTGCGCTGCAACGCTGCAGCACGTGTGGGGTGTACATCGCACTTGTGGTGAGCATTTCAGCTCGCTGTGGCCCCGAGAAAGTGCATCGAGGATCAGCAGTGGACGGCAAGTCCAGGGTGTACCAAAGGTCTTCTGAACAGAAAATGGCTGCATGCGTGCCAGACCGAAGTATCGTGGCCTTGAGTAGGGGGTCCCGAAGTCTGTTGGGGAGAGGATGAACTCCTGCAGGTGGTACCCAGCCTCTTGCAGCACCTCTGAGAGAGCCTCCCGCGTCGAACTGCTCTCAAACCCCAAAACATTTTCAATGAGAATCAGGCTTGGAGGCGAGCTCATCTCTGGGATCCTGCACATCAGCCACTCAGAGCTCGCAGTGCTTGGATTGAAGGCAGTGGTGCCGTAATCACCTGCTCAGTTCATCCACCTTTCAAGCTGCCATCACAATGCACCAATGTGTAAGAGAGGGGCTCACTTGGCAAGCAGGGCTACGAAGCTCTGTGCCCTTGCATCATTTATGCCCTTCCGCAAACCCTGCAAGGGTTGACGCACGCGGTCAAAACAACAAGTCATGTTCATGGGCAAGGCAGAATGGCATACTCATAGGATAAAGGATTTGATGGCTGCAAGCAGGAAGGTACACCCGTACAGAAACTCCAGGAGTACACATGTAAGGCCGATGTAGGTATCTACCTCACCTGCCGTGTATAAGGCTGGCATGGGGGGGCCAGCATCCACAATTCCGCCGCATATTCGTCAATTTGCTTCACAGGAAGGGCTTCAATGTTGTTCTGCACCACAACGTGCTGCTGTCATTGCGCACCCTCACTCACTCCACAGCAGTTTGAAGGGAGATGGTTCACCAACCCGGCGGACTATGTTGCCAAAATTGTGCTCGTATATCGCATTTGCGACGGGATTGATATCGAAAGCGGCCAGAACCTCCACTGACGGTATGTGGCCAAGTTTGCAGGCCCTTTCACAGGCAAAGTGCATCCCGCCTATCCCCGAGTAAAACTCCAGTGCCTTGACGGCAGCCTGAGATGTGCCATGATTGATGACTGCTGAGTGAGCATTCTTTCCCATCCTCCGTGGAGGTAAACTGTTTTTCTGGATGCGGCTACAGAGCGCCAAGCCTAAGGCCATTCAAACGACAGGCAATGCGCCAGCACGATGGGTTTTGTCTGCTGGCGATATTGATCAACGATGTCATGCTATTCACCCTTCATCTGAAGCTACTCCGCAGCGCAGGCACGCTTCGTGGAAGCTCGAACGTGTTTCTTCAAGTACAGCATTGTGCCAGCGAAGTCGACGAGGACCACATACTCAGCCAGCCCAGAACAAGTCGTCAGTTAAATGTAGAAGGAATGCAGAAGCTCTTGTCCCGACAAGTGATTGTGCCTTAGAGGTGAGTGTTCAAGCCTGCCAACGTTGGCCAACCTCTCCTCCACATGCATGTGCACTGCAGGAAGAAAAATGGCCTGTACTTCGAAGATTTCCAGTACCTAAACAAAATGTATGAGCGCTACCTAGCGCAACACTGATACGAATCAACCCTTGTCACCTATGAAGAAGCACGAAGCCTGCCATCTTAGCACTCTACTACCTACCGTGCCTTCAGTCATCAACTGGAGCCCTCACAGGAGTGCTTCTGGGATACGTTGAGAGTCTTGCATTCTCTGTCATTTTACACATCTCTTTCGAGGTTCCCTTCAGAATTTTCTGTGATTCGTCAGATAGGCGATAAAGGCATTTGGTATGAATCCAGGACAGGTTCCCCTTTGCCATGTCTTCCGCGCATATCCTTTCTAGTACCTGCTCAGGGAGAACCACGTGAATGTGCTGTAGAGCACATAATCTCAGGCACTTCAACTCCATCAAATTGAGTCACAAGAACTGCGAACACCTGGTACACATGCATCCAGGCTGACTTCGTTGCAGCTCCCATCCCCTCACTATTGGACTCTTGCGTTATATACATTGACAATGCCGAGGGGACCATGGCAAAGGGTCCCCGAGAAGGGTCCCCGAGAAGGTGGCACTGGTGCATCCCAATGGATCTTGTTTGCTGACAACATGGTTTTATAACCATGCAATTTGCAATGTAAGACCCCTTAATCACACCTTGCATCATACTACATGAAATTGTGTAGAGGATGGGAAACAGACCAGTGGTTGTGCGTTGGGAGGGTTGAAGACGTCCAGGAATTCATCCACTGTCCACCGAAACCAACGCATGAGAAAGATGCGTAGCGCAAGCCCATGGGTAAGGAGCACAAGAGACACGTCGCCACTGAAGCGGCCGGCGTTGATGTCTCTAACCATGTGGTCTTCAAAGATGGTAATCCTGCAGTCCACCGCAGCTCTTCTTCCAACGATACTTGCTCAGAGCGGCATGTGCTATGAATTTGTGAGGCCGAGGTCATGTGCTGTGATGCTGTGATACTTTGGCTGCGCCGTTTCAGTATTGGTATTTGCGTGACCCAGATTCTTTTGCTGGGGGCCAGAGACAGAAAATGAAAAAGGGACGAAAAAACTGCATTCTGGACCTGTGTAGCTCCACAGGCAACGTACAGGCCGTATGTGTGATAGATATGTAGCATGGTGTGCTGCAACCAGATTGACAGACACATGATGGTTTCAAAGCAAAGTTCGTACTAACCAGCAGGTTGTGACGTTGGGGTGCGCTGACCACCATGGTGCGTGTGCGGTACGCCCGGTGCGAATGAAATCTACAGCTACAGCATGCTGCATCGACGTGCATGCCACAATGGTTGCATGATGGCAACTGCTGCAGGCACCCCAGCAATGCATGATGTGTATGGTATGAACAGACAACCACATGCATGAGTGCATGGTAGGCATAGACAGCCACATGCATGGTGTACAGAACAAGCATAAGCCATGACATGCCACAGGGCTGTGCCACTTCTCACTATAAAAAAAACTTGGGCATGCGACGTTGTCCTTGACTCTCGACAGAGTCATGTGTTTGCTTTGCAGCCTGGTGTGATGCATGTGCAGTGCCTTTCCAAAAAACATTCATCCGTAAACAAAAAAACAGCCTTGTACAAACCAGACAGGTAGTGAACAGGCAAGAACCCAAATCCGTAAATGTATGTGTAAATAATTATTTTATCTACACTTACTTATTGGTTCGTGGTGTGGTCCTGCCATGCAAATACCAAGATCAAAATGGTGCAGCCTTATGCCTTGGCGCCGCTACTAGAACTTTCTACGCCACAGAAACCGGCTGTGGAAAGGAGTTTCCTGACAGGCTCACAGCCATGAAAGAGGCAGGCTCCAGGTGTGGCTCGACCTGCTGAGGAGTATCAGGCACAACGCTTACCACAAGATGAAGCCCGCACGAAATCCTCAACAAGGAGATGAAACAGAGATGAGAGGAGAAAAGCACCTATCATATACATCAGCCCCACTCTCACCATTCGGAAAACGATAGAAGAACCTCCCATACTTCAGACGTTCACTCTTCTCTGCAGCTTTCAGGGCTGCATCCTGAAAGTTTCCGAAGTCTTGCTCCCGCAGCTGCACTTCCTCCTGCAGCAGCGTCTCTGATGTGAGATCTAGCAGACGAAGGTTCCAACGAGCATCTGAGGATGATGTGTCTGTGGTACCTGCACCAGTATCATGCACGCGAGAGACAACAACACGTGTTCACGTTTGCAAGATATAGCTTGCTGCAGACAAAGGTTCTGAATTGGAAATAGTGATAAGCAGGCAAGTAAACTATTCACGAAAGTGGCCCTCCATACACAAATGCAGCACACATGTGGTAGTCTTGCCCTCTGGAGGAGCAGGGGGCCGTGGAGGCCCCATCACCTGACAAGACACACAGGTGCGCGTTGCGGTGGCAAGCACGGAGTGCGCACCTGCACGCCTGCGTGGCGGTGGGGCGGAATCACTGTTTCAATTGCCTTGTACGTTTGCACTGACCTGCAGTACGGAGAGGTGTAGAAGAAGAACTTGTGGTCCTCTCCCGAAGGTGCGCAGATCTCCAGCAGCCGGTTTCCTGCCGCGACCGCCTGCTCGTATCCGTGCTCAGTGAGGGGTATCTGTGGGTCGGGTTTGCTGGTGTATGCAATATTATTCACATTGCCTTCGGACTGGGCATGCCTCACTAGTATGATTCGCTCTGGGAGCACCCGATGGTCTCGAGGCGTCGCCCCCCTGCAGGCCACCGCAGCTCTGTTCGGCTATTGGAACGCCCAGTAGCCCCACCTAATATGTGTACCAGCATGGCAGATGCAACTGTCAAGACCCTCCACAGATGCATATTGCGCTGCCACGAGAACTGTGGCACCGCAAGAGCCAACGAGCGTCGGGGCCGCAGGGCACCGTGACAAGTACAACACGATCAAGCAGCAAGGGACAGCCGGCAGAACATGTGGGCAAGGGGGCATGCGTGTCTTCATGAACAAGCTGGCTCAAGAGCGTACGCTGAGGTTGAGTGAAAGCGGGCGTCAAAACCTCCCAGCAGCCTTCTATCTCCTGCTGTCCATGCAGGGCCCCCTGGCGCTGTGCGTGTGCCCCTGTGGGGCAGCGCTCGTATCACTCGTGGCTCAGAGGGAGCGAAGATGGCACCGCTTTCACCATGCGCGTCTGGCTGCCACGGAGCAGCATCTGGTACTGCTGGCCACGCTCTGTCTGTTTTGTCAGACTCTGTGCTGCCCTGAGCACTGGAGCGGACGCGGATAGCTGTGTCTGAGAGGGTCTCAGGAAGGGCAATGTTCGAGTAGCCATCGCTGGCGGTTGGAGCTGAAACCTGAAGGCAACACAGACGATGGCCTCAGAAACTGCAGGTGCAGTGCAGAGCTGAGATACAACGCGATGTATTGGGGAGCACCCAGGTATGCTTCACCTACAGTCTGTAGGCTACAGAGTGGTGGTCGTAATCAGGAGCAGACCTCTAGCTTTGCACTGATGCGTTGCAACATTTTCTGGTTCTGCAACAGCGATGCATTAGTGTGATCCAGCCTAGTTTGGTACTTGGTGATCAGTTGAGACTGTTGTTGTAGCAGGTGCATGAGCTCGCGCGTGCTGGGCCCATCCTCCCCAGCATTGGCCAAAGCTGCCGATATGTACTGCTCCATTGCCTTGGCGTCCTTCTTACTCCATTTCAGCTGTTCATCTATACTTTGTGCCTGCTCCTGCACATGCTCCGGTCCCAGTTCAGTGTCTGACAAGCGCGTCTGACGGATTCATCGGACAGACCAATAGACTAGCTGCATGCACACACGAACGGAACGAAATTCAGTATACTAGGGCTGTGAAGCACCTGCTGCTGCAACTGTGATGCTGTTGGTGCTGTTGGTTCCGGCTCGGCATCGTTTGTCGCACATGGAGCAAGCCGGGAGTGTAGCTGAGCCGTACGAGAGCAGTGAAGCTGTTGTTGCAGCCCTGCAAGTATTCTAATTGATGGATCAAGTACACCGACACAATCTTGCGCGGGCACGCCACAGGTCCATCTCGTCTTTGATATGTAACATTACTCCGCCCATGTCGCCGTTTCTGCGGTTACCCCTCACCGCACGCACGTTAACTACAAAAATAAACCCGATACAGCAACATAAAGTAGTATGGATTAGCACTGTGCGCTCGGGACCGCTAAGCTTGTGGCAATCGAGGTGTCAACTTGGTGGCTGGCACGATCCTGTTCACCTCGATACAGCCACAGATCGCGCTTCAGATGTCGCGGAAAATCCAAGATGTGCAGTTTGAAGCGCATCGTTTTGTTCACCGGCGTTTAGGACTCTTATGCTGTGCACAGTAGGCATTTTTGTGTTGCCAGAACAGCGCTTTGCACCGCCAAAGGACCCTAGACCCGGGAGCTATTCCACGTGAGCGCCTGGGAAGCGTCCCATTATATCTTCTATTTGATGAATGTCTATGTCACGGACTGTGGTTGTCGAGAACATGATTTTGACCTGCGAACGTGCACTTCTGGGACAGCCAGCTCCCAGTTTCGAGTATACAATATGTCACAACGGAGCATAATCAGGTTATGAACTATATCAAAACATTTCAGGCTGCATGGGTGCGCATAACACCCCATTTCTCATTGCATGCTATGAAGAACATGAATGTGCATCGCCAGCATACAGTCTTGGCACACAGCATACACAGTATAACGGGCAAAGAAAAACTGAAGCACGCCAAGAGACTGAATCGCGCGAAGCCTAGTGTACACACATGTATCCCAGACATAAGTCAGATATGGACAGATGTGAGCACACCTTGACATAGTCGCCACAACTGCCCACGCATACCTGAACCCTTATGGAATACTACCCGGTGGACTGGTACGCGTAGAGCAGCGTTGCTTGTGCGTAGAGATCCTGGTGTCATCATACATCAGAATCCTATAAATGATAAGGGGTCACAGCCACAGACCCTCAGCAATTCTTTCCAGACACCTGCTGCACATGTCTGCAGTGGTGATGCAGTTGATCCACCTGATGAAGGACTTGATTTAGGCTACAGTCGTGATGTGAAGAACAACCCCAGGTTCAAGGACTTCAGTGGGCCCTGATCTGCATATAGCGCGCGCAAATATCACCCAACTGCTAATATTGGAGCTGATGCCGGACTCACGCACAAGTGCGAAATATATAGAGCACGTGTAGTATGTGCTACACGAACGATGCTTATCAGGCACACAACGCTCGTACTACCACCAGCACTTGCATTCAGGTTGTGCTTCGTGCTTCAACGTTTCTGATACTTGCTCTGTTATTTATCGGTGAGACGCATGAAAGAAAGCTGTGGAAGGATGGCGACCAGTGGTTTGGCAGGCGCACACTTGTCAGCTCCATGCAGCCGGCGCGGCGTTGAGCCTGTGTACACCGACGTCTGTATTCAGCACTGTTTTCGTATTGTATCAGCATGGATTGTCATGTTTGCCTTGCTGATTTCACCCAACTGAGGGCTGCGATGGCACAGCAACCTGTACACAGGCTCAAGATGCGCGCTCCTCTATGTGAGATCACAAGTCTAGAGTAATGTCCATGTGACGTTCAACACTAAGTATGTCTTCTACAAACTTCTCAGATGCCCAGCTGTGGAAAAGCGCTGTGTACGCTTCGCATCACAGCGATCTGCAAACCACCATCAAAGGCAAAGGTGCGACGCAGGCGAACGCTATTCAGTGCACACAAATAGCATGGTTTTCGCAATGGTCTTATGGGCAGGTCGCTGAATGTGTATATTTTGCACACTGAGTCGCGAATGTTCTTGCTGAGCACGACAGTGCCGGCAGTGCTGCCCGCTGCAACCATAACAAATGCCACGCCGTGTTTCCCAGTGAACCGTAGATACGGAGTAGTGGTGGAATGCGGCGGTGGACCTAGGCAGTTAGAGAAGGTCTGATCTCTTGTAGGTTCCGTTGCCACGAGTCCTGCGGGCAACGCCAAGCATGCGATTCTGGAGCCTAGTGGCACCAGCATCGTCCTTATGGTTGAAGGCACGATCTCTCGCCCGCAGGCCGCCTTCTCCCTGATGCAGTGCTCCATCGATGCGTTCTCTGAGCACTTCCTGCCAGACATCACCTGGACTTTGGACGGCAGCTACATCTGCGCGCTTACCACTCATGGTCAGCTTTTTGTGCTGTCAGGTATTGACTTATCATCTTCATCCAACTTGGAGCGCCGTCTGAACCTGGTGCAAGTACCTGCATGCATGAAACCGTTCAAGCCTAGACAGACTAATCTATCATGTCTACTCGCAATCACACAATACACACATCTAGCCTTTATCAGCTGCCATGGTTAACTCGCTCTGCAATACATTTTTCATGTTCTTCTCCTCGGTAAGTGTCCGAACGGTCCCCACGTGTGAAACATTGCCATGTATTGCAGCCTCTGGAGACATCCAACAGCACTGGCCAGGGCCGTTGAACGGGCAGGAGCACTACGGGGGTAGTTTTCCTGTATCCATAACACCATTACCAGACAGCAAGCTTTGTGTGCTCTGTGCGGATGCCAGTGTCCATCTGCTGGACATTGCATCATCCACCTGCAAACCCTTCTCCCGCATCAGGCGCTCCTTCAAGGTTGGCAGGACTGCCACGTACTGCCAGAAGACGGCAGTGCTGCTGCTGGTGGGGGATGGATCAGCTTCTGCAGCAGCTTCTAGATCGAAAGATGGCCAAGAAGATGGCGCTGGAGCTCCACCTCAACAAGCTGCTCAGCCCCTGTCCAAAAGTGCCCCAGTGATTGTGTCCTGGAGCCTTAGAAACCTCAATCGCCCTAAGCGGTTACTCATCAGCAAGCCAGGCAGCAAGCAGCCACCGACAGAAGTGCCGGTGCCGCTGGTTGCTGGCACGGCGTGGCGCTCATGCATATCCACTGATGGCAGATTTTCTGCAGTCCTGGATCCTGTAAGTGGCTGGCACATACTGTCTATGTCAGAGACAAACCAGCTGCGTGAGATACAACTGCTAACACCGCCTGTCACCGGGAACATCTCCGAAGGTGGCGCACACGCACCTGTCGTCACCAGCTTCGCCTGGGACGACGTAGACAGCGCACTCATAGTGTGCAGTGACGACAAAGTTTATCGTGTGACGTTCAAGGACGGGCCAGAGGGCACAGCCGAAGTTGCAGCCACAGGGGTGTCAGTGGCTTCAGGTGCAGTGGTTGTGAAGTTTGCCGCAAGGCAGGAGACAGAGGAATCCTCCGTGGAGCCTTCTGAGGATGTAGCTCCTTTGGCGGTGATGGAACCTGAGTGGGAGGATGGAGCAGCGACTGAGCAGGTTCGCCCCTCGCCTGTGCTGCCATCCCGCTGACATGACTTCTCACCGTTCCAGTCTTAATTTGAGCATTATTTTATCAAGTAGGTAGCATATAACCTGTCCTGATGTTTGCTCATTGTCTTGAACAGGGCTGTCTCAGAAGGGAGGTGTGCAAGCTCATTGGGCAAGCATCGCATGCAGTCACCAACAGTTGCTGAGATTATGTGTCGCCGTCATTGCGGCTGTCAGCCCTGCCATGTGTCTACAGTCACCAAGACAGTACCTGTGACACGACAGCCGAAGAGGGTTTGTGTAGTCAATTCTTCATGTTGTGGAGGGAGGCAATGACTCAGCCGCGCAATGCAGGGGAAGAACTACTCTGGATCTGAATCAGAAATGGCTGACAGGAAAGGAAACGCTATCCCATGCAAGTTTGGAGTCACAAAGCGCATCATCGGGTGGAGGGTCTCTAGCTTGCTCAGCAGCCCGCCCGGCGACGCGATAGCAAACCTTTTCTCTGTCGGCAGCCCACCCACGTCGGAAAAAGTGACCCGCGCTCTAGAGATCGCACATGCGTCTGGTGTGTCGCCTGCGTCCGTGTGGCAGCAGATATGGGAGTCGAGTAATAAGCAAGAAGCAGACGTTGCCCGCTTAGTTGAAAGCACCTCTGGCCACCCAGAAGCAGCCGATTTTCTGTGGCAAGAAGCATTTGCGCTCACTGCCTCCAGCACCGTTGCAGTGCGCGCTCTGCTGGCTGCAGCACTTGTAGCACAGGGTGAGACAGAGATGCATGCGGTGTATGAGTGCATACAGAGTGGTGCTGATGCCAGCACCCTGGACGAGAATACCCTCGCAGCATGCGAATCACGCATGGCGCTGCTTCAGAAGCTGGACAGTGTGGCCACGTACTGCGTCATCCACGGGGCGAATGCTGAGGTGGCGGGCCTGCGTGACATGCTCGGCACCGGCATTCCAAATGCTGCAGCATCGCTTGCAGCCTCAGCACACATCTCTTCGCTCTCCACAGTTCTTGCAAGGCATGCATGTAGCATTGGAGCATCACAGCTGGACGTGCTCCACTACCTTCCAGAAGCAATGGATGTGCGGGTGTACCTGCCTCTGCTGCAGCAGGTAGCATGGTGGGACGGCACCGTGCCACGGGAGCGTGAGCTGGATTTCCTGGAGGGTGAGGCAGCTGTACAGCTTCTGGCGGAGCACCTCATGGCTCGAGTGGAAGTGACAGACCCGTTCTTGGCCACACTGGCAGCGTCCAGGGACCCATCAGTGCGGTCGGACGGCGTGACCATCGAGGCAGTAGATGAGTGGGTAGTGGAGCGTGCACTGCTCATCGATGATGCTACAGGGTTGCTGCCTCTTGCAACAAACCTGCTGAAAGGGTGGCTGAGGCTCGGGCGAGAGTCGGTTTCGACTGTGTTGACAGGGCTGCATATGGTGCAGACTCTTTTGAAGCATTCAGACTTGCTTGATGAGGGGATAATTGGGGACGTTGCAGAGCTCAGCGGCCGCAGCTTTGTGGAACAGACCGTGCCAGGCCAAGTGCAGTATGTCCTCCGTGCAGTGTTTCCTCACGAAACGATCGAGGATGCACATCAGGGTGCTACAATTATCACAGAGGTGTGCTTAACCCCTTCACCTGTGCTTTTTTCGTCCCTGCGGTCACAGCTTGGTCTGTCAGGTCTCATGGATGCACCTGCGTGTCGCTTGCCTCCTTGTCCCAGCGAGTCTCGCTCCCCGATGCTCTCACTATATGGCTCTTGTCAATGGCATCTGGGTGTGTTGCAGGTGGTAGCGCCAGCTTTGAGCGTGGTGCCGGCACGTGAGCAAGTACTGGAGTCCGTTCTGCAGCTTGACTTCCCGGAGAGAGCTGAGTGGGTGGTGTCACTGGTGAAGGCGGACCTACAGGCAGGCTGCGTGCTCTTTGGCAATTTGAGCTGCCTGAGCGCTGCAGTGCTGCGCCTGGTAAATAACTACATACCTGAGAAGGCCTCCCAGTCGACTCCCCACTGGGCAAGCCTGCTGCATGCTCTTGAGGCTGTCAAAGCTGCCGCTCGAAACCCCGGCATGCTTCCAGACGCACAAAGAGACCGCTGGGTGGAAAAGTTCGAGCAAGCAGCAGGGAGAGTGTGCGGCGCTCGCATCCTGTCAAAGCATGGCATGCATTTACCGGCATGCGCTCTTGCAGCGGCCGACCGACGCGGAGCATGTGGGCTCCTGCGCAGCATGCTCACCACCGCAGCTGCCGCTGCAGCGTCAAGCAATGACCCATCAGCAGCTTTCGGGCGCATCTGGAACGACTGCAGGGATATCCACTCTTTTGTGTTTGAGGGGAAGGGTCTCAGCCTTGCCTACCTGCTTCGAGAGTTCCTGCGCGCGACGCTGCTTGCCCAGCAATGGGATGTGGCGGACAGGTGAGGCCTCTCCGTGTTTCTGCTCAGTAGCGTGTCTGCCTCCGCATGTGTTGCCTCGAAGTGGATTCTAGGTGGCTGATTGGAGCACAGCATGCCACATCATCTCAGCATCGATCACGTGGCGCTGATCGGCATCAGCTCTGACCAACACCATTTCTTCGCAGGTGTCTGTATGCATAACTTTGCTACTTTTGCAGCTGAGTTTCTTGCCACAGAGATTGAGGCGCACCTGCTTGTGTTGGCAGCTGTCCAGCCGCACTGCCTCCTGCTCTTTTCAGGTTCCATGCCATGAGTAAGTGTGAATGCAGATGATGCTGCACCGTCGTGTTGTGCTGCTTTGAGATGGCAGGCCTATAAGGAGTTGTGCACGCTTACAGGTACATGAAGGGGACCACGCATGTGAAGCTGTCCAAGAGTGGGGTGACACGAACTCTTGGGGGTGCTGCCAGGGACATGTTTGCCGCTGCAAAAGTTATCTCTGCGTCAGATCCAGCTCTAGCAGCATGCATGCGCACTCTTTCGCTCCGTGCAGCTTCGTCACCCGAGCTGCAGACATCCCTGAACCTTGTCAATGCTGTTCGAATCGCAGCAGCTGAAATCGGCGCCAAGGTTGATAAGAGAGTGTGGGAATCGCTCGCGTTTGCTGGAATCTTCACGACTCCGACTGCAAACTCTTCATGCGCATCTCTCGCTTCTCCCATGCACTCCGAGGCTGCCTTGGTTGAGCCTATGGATATCTCCCGTTTGCCCGAGTTCAAAAGGCACCTTTTGGACTCTGCTCTAGCTGCTGCGTCCGTGGCACCAGCATCGCACTTTGAGTTACTGTGTGAGCTTGTGTCGTTGCTGTATGGCACTGAGGAGGCCTCTCTAGGGGTGGCTTCATCAGCTAGGAGCGCCGCACTGCTGACGGTAGCAGAAACGTTTGCACAAACGCTAGGTGGAGAACAGCTGGCGAGAACTCTGGCCGTCCAGCTCTGCAACGACGGCCACCAACCGGCATGGAGGCTGGCATCGCAGCTGGGCTGCAGCCAGGCGATGGCTGTGGGCGTTCCCAATGTTGCAGTGGCCAGTTTGTCTCCCCCTGGGGCGGTCGCAGAGAGCGTGGGGCCCTGGGACGATACCAGCCAGCAGCTCACAGCCTTTGCTCTGGCGTCATGTGATGAGGCGGCCCTGCCTCAGATGCTGGCTGCTGCTGAGGGGCAGGCACTGCAGCACTCCTCTGCAAGGCATGGGGACGCTCCTGAGCAAACAGATGGCGGCAGCAAGCTTGGAGGTGCACAGGTGTGCTCGCAGCCGCATGTTGCTTTTTGCATGTGTACGCATTGATTTGTGCTGCGCTGTGGAATGCCTGCAACGCGTGTCGCCCATCAAACAACAGAGAGTGTGAGCTTCACAGGCAAGGGTGTGGTGTCCCTGTAGTCACTGTGGCATGCGTTGGCAGGGTGTAACATGTTTTAACAGCTTGCACATGTTTGCAGGTTCTGGGGCTGGCGAGTGGATGTGCGGCAGCAGATGGCGTTCTCGCAGAGGTCTCCCAGCTGCTTCAGGGGTGCTCGAGGCAAGGTCATGCTCCAGAAGTGGAGCAAGCGTTGGGAGATGCCGCGCTGCGGTGTGTAGGCCTCGCAGAAGCGGCCGCAGGGGACAGCAGCGCGCACACGTGCGGCTTGTCAACTGCGGCTACTACATGCCTGTTTGAGATGGCGCACATCTCTGGCGCTGGTGAGTTTCTTTGCACCTTCCTGTCTTGTTCGTGCCAACTGGCTGCAACTGTCTGTTGCCCCTTCCGGCGTATCGTGTGCTCGGCGTACGTATACTGTGCTTGTGAAGCATCCCCTGTGGTTAAGATCAGTTGCCAGCCTGCTCCTTCACGGTTGATGGAAGCACAGCTGCCTGCCCCGCGTTCAGGTTGTGTGTCTGGCTGTTCAGGTTCGCTGGTAACGTTCACGGACAAGCATGTGCTGCCGCAGCAGCCAAAGCAGCGCTCACAGCTGCTGCAGTGTGCTGTGCGTGCGGCCGCGCTACAAGTGATGCATGCATGCAACGTTGACGTCACTCGCGAGCTCCTACATCAGTCTCTGGATGCACAAGTGGCCACAGCGTGCAACACGGAGCGCAGCATGGGCTCCACGGCCTCCGCGGACGCCGCAGCCACACTGGAAACTCTGCAGGAACGCTTGGACTCACACCTGCGTGATCAGGAGCTGAGAGTGGCCCTGGGGGCCGACAGCGCGGGCCACATGCCGACCACCACAGCTCGTGGTGGCTTTGCTGCGGCTGCAGTGCGGCAGGCAGAGCCCCCTGTGGATGGCGCTGCTGTGGCAGATGGTGGGGCTGCAGCTGCAGAGGCGGGCACTGTGCGGCCTGCCACATCAGGTGCCATGCAGCTGGACGCCCTGCTGGAGCTTGCTGGCCGATGTGGGGCTTCTTTGGCTTCAGGTACTAGCCTTGCACATAGGCATTTATGTGTTGGCCACCTGCTTCGTGCTCTGCTTTTTCACATAGCATCAAGCAGGCCATGGGGCAATGCTCCCTCCTGCTCCAGATTGCAGTGTTCTTCCAAGATGACCTGTGCAGCAGCACATGCCACTGCCTTGCAGGTACTGATGCATCACAAGACATCCAGAAGTCCCTCAAGCTCGCCGCAGGATACAACGCCGACGCCTGGTGGGTGCACTGGGGCATCGTGCGCAGTGCTGTTGCGTCCTGCCACCCGCCAGACCCCTCAGACACGTCCCTTCTGACCACTCTAGCTCCTCATACCCAGCAGCTGCAAGCGCATGCGGACGCAGCTCTGTGGCTGCTATTTGTGTGGCTGCTGCCGGACCTGGACAGGAGCCTCACGGTGCCCGCTCAGTGGCTGTGCTTTGTGTCAGTTGCAACAGAGTGTGCGCAGGCGGTGCCCACAGCACCCCTGCAGCAACAGCAGCTCCAGAGCTTAGCCTACTGCTGCGTGGCTGCTGCAGAGATCGAGTGCATGCAGGCCGCCCTCCCTCAAATAGTGTTGGAAGCCGCCACCAGCATCATGCAGGCTTTCTGGCAGACTCACCCGGTGCCGCAGCTGCTGCATGCGTCGGTGCCCGGACCAGAAGCGCTGCCGGTGCCGCCGCAGTGCTCTGCTCTGCAAGCTGTGAACGTACACGCTGAGGTGCAGCACACAGCGCTGCTCCGGCAGGCGCTCTACTATTGGCCTCTTCTGCAGCCCTCCAGCAGCGGCGACAGCGCAGCCGACGCGGACCACTTGCAAGGTGTGTGTGGGATCAACTACGAGTCTGCAGACATGGTCACCCTCGTGAAGCTGCTGTCCGGCGCTGCAGGCCACGACCTAGACGCTGCCGCGCTCACTGCGCTGGCCTGCGAGTGTCTGTCAGCGCTTTCAGGGCCCAGCGCAGTTGATGTTGCAGCTTTCTGTGCTGGCTTCGATGGGGCAGGCACGTGTCTGTTGCCAGAAGTGGTTACAGGTGGCTCCATCACAGCACTGGCGCTGCACCCGGCAGCGTCGCACGCCCTCCTGCACTGCCACCCTGCACTGTCACACCCCCATAGAGATGAGCTGCCTGCTCAGGTTGGTGAGCTCAGAGCACTTGTAGACACATGGGCTGCGACAAGCGCAGTGCTGGCACCAGTTCAAGGCTCTGGCAGTGTGAATGGCACAGATGCGAGCGCAAGCACAGCGTGGCTGCTGGACGACCTGGACGCTGTGGGCGCGCATACACTGTCGCTCGCAGAGGCGGCGCTGCAGGCGCAGGGTGGGGGTGCGGCGGCGAGTGCTGCGGTCATCGCCGGCCATGCAGTAAGCCAGGGTGTGCAGGTGACGTGGCTGTCTGAGTCGCTTCCAAGCCTCCTCGCAGCGGTGTCCGGTGCGGGCGCCGCTGTCGATGAAAGCACACTTGCGGCAGAGGTGCACAATGTGGTGGTGACCGCATGCGCACAGCAGGCTGATGAAGCCGTGGCTGCGGTGGCAGGAGAGGCAGAGGCTGGGGTGGATTGTGTGTCCGCGGAGGGTTATGAAACCGAAGGGATCACCATGATGAGGTATCTGGTGTGGGTCCTCGACGGCGCTGAAGCATCGCAGCTGGGAAGCGCCAGGCAGGCCCGCGGCGATCTGCTGCGCAAGCTGGCAGACATGGAGTCGCAACTGGGGGGCGCTGCAATGGCATCAAGCGTCATGCATTGTGCTGTCAGCCTGCACGCAGAGCTTGCCGCACCAGAGCGCTGGGGCGAAGTTTGCAGCGCTGCGCACGGCGGGCAGCACAGCGTGCTGCATGCCACAGCCCGCGCCACATTGGGGCCCTTGTGGGGGTCTGAGGAGCCGCTGCGTGTTGAAGATTTAGCCAGTATGCATGCCGTAGATGCACGCATAGTTGACCTAGTGCAAAGTGGAGCGTCGCTGGAGCAGCTGCAGGCGCTGTTCGTGCTGCTGAAGGATGTTCTCGACTTTGGAGGCGCGTTGGGGGACAGCAGGGGGATGTTTGCGGCGGCGGGGGCGGTCGCAGCAGGCCTCGCGCAGCAGCCGGGCGCATTTCCAGATGCGCTGCGTGTGCTGTTGTGTTGCCCACCTGGTGATAGTGAAGAACTTGCACAGCAAGTACAGGCGGTCAGCGGGCAGCTGCAGGCTGCTGGCCGGCCCTGGGCGGCCTGTGCAGTGTGCATGGTTGCGGGCTCAGACTCCCAGCACTATGGGGCGGTTGCAAGGCTGATGCATGGGGATCAGGGCGCTACTGATGGCAATTCAGTGCTGCTAGAAAACGCAGCTGAGCTGGCAGATGCTAGTGTGCTGGGTGCAGTGCTGTGGGGGCTGAGTCGCGGTGGCGGTGAGACTGCCCGCGGTGTGATGGTGGCTCCTGTGAGCATGCACGCGCTGAGGCCTGCACTGAATGGGCTGCCTGCGATAGGGGTCACTGAAGCTGTGTATGAGTGTGCGCTGCCCCGTGTGGCTGCGCGTATGTGCATGGAGGGGGGGACTGCAGGTGTGCTGGTGGCAGCTGATGTGGTTGCTGAGTACACCAACTTCCATAGTCAGCTGCATGGGACAGAGGCGCTGTGCAGCAACCTGGCACAGTATCTGTGTGCATCGGCAAACCTTGCTGAGGCGGAACTGCAGCGTCGAGGGGGTGAGGAAGGGGCTAGCGAGCAGTGGCAGTATGGGGTAAATGCTGAATTGGTAGCAATGCTTCGGGCAGGGCATAGAGAAGTACAGGCACAGTTGGACAAGTCGTTTTAGCAACCCCTCGGATAGGTCTTGGTGAGAAGCGTGATAGACCTGCTGCCCAGGTTGCCAGGATGATGCCTGGGCAAGTCGAGTTGAAAATCGGAAACCTGCTGCTGCAAACATTGGCCTAGCACTGAACAGAAAGCTTTTCGGAACGTTACTAGTGCACAATAGGTGCTGTGTATGTACGATGTGTGCTGCTTGGTGTCCCAGCTTGCAAGTGCAGGCGCAGTGCGGCCAAGCACAAGTAGTGTTCTAAGAAATGCTTTAGAATTAGGCCCCAGCACTGAGAAGCGTAGCACCAGTACATTGAATGACTTGATTGCGATGCAAAATTATGATCCAGTGCTTTTAAATCTTCGTTGCAAGACAATAAGCTAAGACAGTACTTCTTCATCTCACAACGCAAGCGCCGATCACCAACTAGTATCAACTCCACCCGTCGGCCGGAGAGCATAACACGCTCGATCTACCGGCAACGCGACCTTGCACCCTTCCCTATGTGCTTACTCGCACACGCCTTTTGTAACCACTGGAGTACCAGCATGCAACTACAGGTGGCCAGGCGCCAAAGAACGTGTGCAGCGGTCTGCGAAACACAGTGAGGCCCCTTGCTTCACCTTCTGTCGCCTCACATCCAGTCAGCGCCATCAGGGTTGTTGTAATGACTGGTCAACCAGGACTGGAGTGCTGGAAGCTGGTGCACCAGCGCTGGTAGTGCTGGACGGTGCTGCATCAGTGGTCCCCCCAGAGCTGTGGGCCAGCTCCCCCACAACCCTCTCCTGGCCACTGGTTTGCCGTTGCACGTCATCGACTGCATCCTCAGCAGCCAGCAGGTTCGATGTCGCCGTGCCAAGGTCACTCTCGGGGTGCACTGCTGAGGAACGCATCGGCCACATGCCCGGCTCATCCTCTGCTGACAAGGACTCTATTTGTGAGGCACGATCCCTGTCCACCCTCTCCATTGCGTTGACATAGTCACGGCGAGGGCCAGCGAGTTGCATGCCAAGCAGCCTGCAGCAATGTGATGATCTCAAAGTGTGACCAGCTGTAGCTGCCCAGCACTTGCTCAACTGAGCTACAGGCACGCCACAGGGAGGCAGCTGTCAGTAACAAACATGTGCACATGCACCCTGCGTTTTATCTGAAGGCAGGCTGACGCACCACCACTGAAGCAATGCAGGAGAAGGCTTGCGACTGAGAGGCTCGCCGCTCACGACCCAATCCAACTCCACCAGGCATGCAAGAAATCGGAACATGTAGCCTGCCACCAGCATCCTGATGATAGCGATGGTAACGTCATTCAGAGTCATAGGGGGAAGGAGGCATGTGTGAAGGATGGCTACCACCCGCACTGCCTTGCGATGCTCACGCACCACCAGCACAGTCGTGGCACAATCAAGCAGCGCTCCGACTACAGCAACAGCAAGGCGGACATTCAATTTGTCTGGTGGAAGCCACTCTTGAAGGTTTTTCCTGCGGGAGGGAGTGAAGAGAATAGCTGCCAGAGTCATCAGCATGTACAGCAGGTCAATTGCTGCACAGAAAGTTAGGAATGTCAGTTTGATGACTGCCGCATGCGCAATACCTTCAAGGGAAAGCAAGCAGGGTATGCCTACCTACAAGCAGAGAGGTCATGCGCTTGCGTTTCAGACTCATGCCCTCCAGAGCTGTTGCATACAGCAGTCTTCTGAGCTCAAGCCACTGCTCTGTCCCAGGCTGAGCACCGGCTCTATGTGTGGAAGATGATGTGTTTGCAGCAGCGCTTGCTGACTGTGCCTGTTCATGTTGTAAGCGCTGTGAATCTTCACCAATCTGCACCCCGCCATCAGGGAGCTCAACAACAATGCGAGGAGGGAGCGCGCTATCGATGCTTGTGTCCTGATCTTCCAGTTCGGAAGGAGACTCTGTACCCTTATTCTCAACCTGACCGTCTCTTGGCCCCATATGGAACACCAGTCAGTGGTACTGCCACAATTATTGAAATCTGTGGATGTGAAGGGCAGTGACAGCACAGGCTTCCTGCACGTGCATACTAATCAAGCACAACTGGTGACACTCGGACGCTTCTGTGCATCATGACCACAGAGCGAACTAAGCGACGGGAGGTGCATAGCACTCAAGAGGAGATGGACGACTGACAACGACAGACTTTACGGATGCTCTTTATCGCGCACATTGACCGTATATATGTTGAAAAAAGTAACCTGTGCTCTGAGCGCAAGCAAAACAGCTTTGCTCGGTATGCCGAATCCGTCACGCTACTGACGCGCGGCCTGGACTATCCGTACCAGGTACCGCACAGACAGTTATCTACGCAAATATTGCTCTAAAAGTAAATTTGGGGCATACCCTCAGTGTTGTGTGATGCCGAGCTATCTGCGAGTGCGAGTCATGGAAGCCGACACTGCACCTGCAACACTCCAAACGATGCCATGCCCTATTGCTAGTAAAAGAAGGTGCTGTTTTCTGGGAGATTGTCGCCTGCGAACCAAGAGGTGGTGGCACTGTTTGATGTACACTTCTGGGATTCGGCCCAACGGAACCGGAAGTGTCTGGAACTACAATACAGCACCTGTTTCTCCAGCAGAAGTCATCTATTCGGCAGGTGCATCCGAGTGCAGGATAGACGGGAATATGGAAGGTCGCTCAAGCAATTGCGAGCAAGTCATCGAATCATCACATGCATCATCCAGTTGCCATGGAACCATTGCACCAGTCGTGGAGGGCGGAAAGCAAGCAAGGTCGTATGGAAGGCAAGCACAAAAATTTTCAATTGGCAACCTTTGTTGGCCTACAAACTGGGAACATCTTGTATCCACGGGATACTGCAACCAAACTGAACACACAAATCACACATGTCGTATTACCTCTCAGACTCTGCGCACCTTACTAAGCAGGACCCCTACACTGTGATGTACTCCTGTCTACAAGAAGAAACGTTTCTACACTGAGGATGGTCTCTATTGTCTTCTCTGCTTATGTGCTTGGCCCAACACTCGAACAGCTCTCTCCTCAAATTCAGCTTTCGCAACCTTCTCTAAAAGAGGCGACTGGGACATGGGCTGGGCCTTTCCTGTGGTGCTGGCCTTCACTTTCTTCTTCTTCTTCATCACTTTTGCCGTCACCGCTACCTCCCCTGCAACAAATCAGAATTCACTCAGTTTCCGGCAAACTTTTCGAAACAAAGATGTATTGTTCAGGGCCAGCGAACATGGCAGCACACGCTCATTCAATCCAGCAGGAAGTTTGCTGATCAAACCATCACGTAGTATTCTAGATGCATGGCATGACACACTGACTTAAAGCTAGCAAAATTTACTAAAAGTTGGAATCCAGTGTAACAGCATGCGAGTAGATGTAGTTACACGGAATGCGAGTCATAGCATTGAGTGCATTGTCGTCACAACCGTACTTCTGCTGTCATTATTACAGAAATCAGTCCTGAACCAGACTGAGCACCTGAATGACTTCCACTGGATTCCTTAGACCGGTTCTTCTTCTTCTTCTTCTTCTTCTTCAGCTGGCTCTTGTCTTCGTCCGAGGGCTCAGCGATTGGCACAGCCGGAGGTTCAACCTCCACTTTGGAGGTCTCATGCTGGGCTGCTTTCCGACTAACCGTGGCTTTCTTCACCTTCTTCATGGACTTACCTACTGTTGATCCCTGCACGCATGACCGCTCAGGGATGGCGTCAAGTTGGAAGTCACCCACACATCACGCTGTTTTTTTTCGGTGACTTGGAGATCCAGACATCACAACTGATGATGCCATGGATGAAAACCAACAACAGCACTTCGAAAGGTCAAGTTGCAGGACTGAACGAGGAACTGTTGTTTGGGATCAGGCACAGCACAGTCGCTTTTGTCACCTGTTCTGGCACCTGTATCTTCGTTCTTTTTTCCGCGTTGCGTTCAACTCTACGAATCGTGTCCCAGCTGCAAAACACCAGATTTGTGTTACTCTAAGCCGTGCGCTTGCTGACTCTCCAGCTTCCCGCATCAAGGCTGAAAGCAGGTGCGCACTTGGGAGGACATCCATCGATCTTTCGCACCGTTGATTGCTTGGCGTTGCACAGCGGACACAAGATTCGCTTACCTTTGTGTAGCGTGAACAGTGACAGAATCGTTTCCCGACTGAATGTGTGCCCGCAGAGAGGTAATACCAAGGGCTGCATGGCAACACACTTCAATCATATTTATGCGTGTCACAATCACGAAAACCACGAAAACGCGCAATCACAACTGGCCATCCACTCACAGCTTTCCGAGTTGAAACCACCTGTTGTGGACCCTTTTCTTGATAGCACTCCTCACTGACTGGACAGCAAAGCTCTTCGTCAGATTCTTCGCCTGTGTTGTCATTTGCCATCTGTACAGGGATCACCTCTTCATCGCTGTCTGCACAACAAGGATCGCTGTTTGAAGCAGTGCACGACAGCTCGTGCTGTGCTGTGATGTCGGTGATGATGATTGATGCGCGACCAGACTAAAGAGAACTGCATCCATAACACATTACCACACCTGAGAGCAGATGTATGATTTCATCCGTGAGAGCTGCCATTCTTCTCACACAATGTATTGACCTTCGTCTCGAACAGATAGTGTGCACAGGTCACAAACCTTGGGATCGGTTCTTGACCACACTGACACAGACATCGAACAGAAAGCCCACCGTCTCATGCATCTGTGTAACAAGCGACCGCGGTCGCGACCGCTTGTGTTGTGAAATATGCTGGGTCACCCAAAATCATTCATGAAATCTCATTTTGGGAGAGGATGACCATTCCAGCAGAGACCGAAAATGAGAATGATCATATAAATCCAAAGGGCCACCGCTGGAATGGTCATTCTGACCAAACAGGCAGAAGCGAACTTAAATCAGGCAAAACCCCACCACTTCACTCGAATGGAACAACAGCATTGGGCTCCCAGCCAAACTGTGATAGTTATGGTGGACGAAATCTAATTTTGTTGCTTGGAGGTCGTCTGACCTCCGAATGAGGAACTCGCCCCGAGAAATCTTGAGCATTGCCGGCCTCTACACATCGCACTTCGTCCAGTCACTCCCAGCGGCAGCCAGACCTGCGGCTCGGCCAGAGACCCACGCCCAATAAAAGTTGAAGCCACCTATTCGCCCAAACACATCACAAACCTCTCCACACAGGAACAGCTTTGGCCAGTGAACGCTCTCCATCGTCTTGCAGTCTATTTCCTCGAGCTTCACTCCTCCCCCTGTCACCTCTGCCAGCTTATACCTGCAGGTGGGCGCAAAATATGGGCCAGGTGCACTGATGGCGTGCACTGATTCCTTCCATATAAGCCGCAAAGGCAACTGGTGGGCATCACAACTGCTACGAACTGGAGAGGCAGTAAATAGGCAAGAACCCAAACACACAGAAGCAACCCAAACCAATGGGCAAGCACCCACATATCCAGTGCGCACTGGTGGGATGCACCCTCCCATTCCATTCTGAGCTGTGCAGCCACCTGGGGAAGATCTATTCACGGGAACAACTAAGTAAAATGCGTCTGTGTGCTTGCGCTGTAACTCAACTTCAAAACGATAAACAGCACACACAGTTCTTACAGTTTGCTATATTTCTCGCTCGCTTACTTTCTTGTGGTAACTTTCTTTCCCTTGTTTTGAGAAGCATTCACCAGAAGGCATGCTCCCAAGGCACAAAGAAAATCCCTGTGAGGCCACAGCAGCCACTGCATCAGCGCACCCCTGGTGGCCCGAAACTGGGAGCTCATAGGAACCCAGCACCGCTGCCAAGCTGGCTGCCTCTCTGCGTGTCAAATTTCTACACTTCCTCGGTCCCTTCATAATGCTGTCATAGAGGCTGGCAGCTAGGCGATCCGGCAGCTCCTTCTTCACGATGCTCAGCGCCAGGGTCTCCCTATTCTCAGGGTCCTTGAATCTAGCAAGCCACTCATCTGCGGTCTGCTGGCTCCACTTCACAACCAGCTTCGGAGCCGAAGGAGCGGCGTCGCTAACTGGTGTTGCCAGGGTGTAATTGGAACTGCGCACAAAATGGTGAGACAGATCAAGCACGGCAGGCCCGCTGTAGCCCTTGTGAGTGAACAGGAACCCTGTCCTGCAGGCATCTATCTTCTTCTTGCCTAGCACAACGCTCGCAGACAGTCCCAAGGACACTCCAGGGATGCGGCCGCCCTCCGCACCTCTCGGGTGCTCTCCCAGCAGTGGCGTGAGTGCCGCATACGGTTCCACCATCCTATGGCCTAGCTGCATGCATACTATGCATAGCTGAACGCTTGTGCCATCTGCTCACCTCCACAACACTACCTCCGCGATCAGGCGGCGACAGGATGATGGAAGGGCCAGGAAAAACGCACGGCAGCTGAATGGCCATTGGCTTCCTAAAATAACATGTCAACTTCAAAGTCGTATCGAAGTTGTGGTTGCATACATTTGTCAGACAGTTTCACATCTTGGAGGGTGCACGCGATCCCACTCACGTACTTTCAAAAGGATACAATTATTACATGTCGAGGCACCCAGAGGAGATGTGAAAGGGGCGTGGCAGGCTACGCACGTGCTCAAGGATCTGGTGCCCACTGCCATCAGTACCGACTTGAGGAAAGGAGAGGCCTCCTGTGGCCACCACAACACCTGCGCTGTGCACATCGCTGCCGTCTGCAAGTTTGATGCACCACGTGGTGGCCTCCTTTGGCCGCTTCCTCGCTGGCTCCGATGACAGCTCCACAACCCGGGAATTGTACTTGAATTCCACCCCCAGTCGCCTGCATGGCGTCAAGAGCTCACAAGCAGGCGCTGATGCAGAGCGCGGCCCGTCCGGACACAAACCAGCCTGGCTAACCTTGCTTGTGGCATGCAGTTCTAAACCGCTGGTGGTACTATGATCGGAACTTATTCTGCCACATGTGTCCTTGAGAGACTCCCCCCATGCAACCATATGAATGGCTGAAAGCACAGGTTGCAATGGCATGTTAGGTCTGAGAGAGCTCTGCCCATGATGCAAAGCTGATGCTAAGGCATACACTACAAGCAAAACCAATTGACTCAATAATCGTAGGGGTTCAGATGAAAGACCACCAAGAAGGAAGGCCGTGGTTCAATGGATGTGGGAGGGGTGTGGAGCGCACTGGCAGGCTTGCACCAGTTTGTCACGCACTTGCCTGCTAGAGTTGGATGTGGGAAACCACTTATTCGACTCTTCCTCCAAACTAAGATCCAACCCAATGTGCTGAGCGTCCGATAGCCATGACCAGCACTGCCACACACCCCATGATGCGAAAATGGCCCGAAGTGCACTCCTTGAAGAGTCTGTGAAAAAATCCTGCAGATCTGCAAGCCTTTCAGCATTGCTTCTTGAGACTGCTGTGTTACTTGTGTGCTCCCGGAGCAGGAATGCGCCCTTCAGTTGCAGAGCGGACCTTGTCTAGGTCAATCTCACTGGGAAGCACGTTGCAGCGAGTGCCACCGGACATGAGCACCTTCTTACCTGCCTCTTTCGTGCGCTCCAGTACCAAAACCTTGCTCTGTATAAGGCAGGATAGACTAAGCTGGTGCGAAGGTTTCAAAACCGGCCTCGCGAGGCCTCGGTGTGAGATTGGGGGCGACCAAAATACTTGCAGAGGTAACAGCACCTGTTCAAAAGTTTGCACATAGCGGAACATCTATGCACAACGGTGATACTATCATCAGTGCACTGCTATGTCAATTCCTGACTGTCTGAGAAGGTGGCCACCGGTGGGCGTGAACTGTGCTGTCAATGCATTATGCACAGGATGGACCTGCCGGTAGGCTATCAATGCAATATGCACAGGATGGACCTGCCGGTAAATCGGCGCTGTGAGAAGCACCTGACTGCCAGAGCTCATTTTGGAGCCTTCTTCGTTGAGCTTCAGAGCCGCAAAGTAAGCAGCTGTGAGCCCCGCTGCTCCACCACCAATCACTGTCACAGCAGGGTGTTTCTCCTGCTCAGGTGCTTGAGCACAACTGCTAATTTGTCGGGAACATGCTAATGTTGACCAGTCGCAGTTTCTGCCTCTAACGAGGCCTCCGAAATTGCAGGGCACTCGTATTGCGGCGAGCATGATGTTGCTGATGCTGCTCTCGTGCTCGAACACGAACGAAAAAAGACAGTATACACTCGCAAAGAGAGCCTTCTTTCAATCTTTCAAGAGATCGTGAAACTGTCCACGAGCTCATGCTATTGCCGATAGATTTCGTCGTGTAGGAATGAGACCGGCACTGGCCACTGGCACAACAAAAAATAGCCCAACCACATGATTCACATTAACAGTGAATAAGCACCCACTCGTGTGGCAATTTAAACGCGAAGCCACTTGTGCAGGTTCAGCCAGCACACCTACGCCACTACAAATAATGGCCATATATCGCAGCCTGTAGCATGGACACGATTTCCATTGTGTGACCACCGTCCAGATGCCACCCCCCACACCCTATGGAACGCACCCGCAGTATCTACTGTGCAGAGGTAGGCAGGATGGTACTCGACAGTGTCCATATTCATAGACATACTGTTCAGCGTGCTTCAGTCTATTGTCACTCATCAGCATGGCCGCTCAGCCTCACATGCTGTGAGCAACCACCCTCTCTCGCAAAATACTGATGTTTGCTCGTCGAGCATGCAGACGCCTAGAGCAGGCAGGCGTTACACAGACCTACCAGGTTCGATGCAGGTTATGTGATTATGTGCAGGCGATACCGTCAGGTATAATTTGTTGAGCCCTCTACTGCCCAGCCTGCTTTTGCCGTTTGTTGACACGGTGCAGCACAGAGAGGGCATCGGCACCAGCACTATCCAGAACACCAGAGTCAAGCAACGGCTGAAGATCAACCTTGCCCACAGCTTCAGAGAAGCGGGGTCTCTTCCTTTTCCCCCTTTCTTTCTCCTGCACCAGACCACAGTTCCATTGATACTTACATGTGTGCAGGAGTCCATAGAGCCTGTTGTGAAAACTGAGGAACCCTGGTGACTATGTACCGAGTCTGTAAGATGTGCACAATGACTCTGCAAGCATCACCACCGTAAGGTGCACGTCTGCATGGTACAGGACACCTTCTGCAGGTGCGGTCGTGCACGCCCTACTGCGGAAGCAATGCTGACAGTATATGCATGTACACTGACTCGATAGTCCAGTAAAACATGCAGCGTGCTGGCAGCGCACCCTCAGTACTCCCACGCCTGCGGCCAGGGCGGGTGCGTCACGGTCTCTGGCCCGGAACTCGGAAGTGCCCTTGTGGGGGCCTACCTCATCTGCAGAGGGAACTCTCATGGGCGGCCATCTCTCAGTATCCGGGCATCTCAGCGGCTGCTGCTGAGATGCCGCTGAAGGCAAATGCGACCAGCAGGCTTTGACCTCTGGATGTTGAAGCCCTGCAGGCTTGTCAGAGTCTGCAACCATAGGTTCTTTGGTGACATGCACATCTCTTTGCTGATTACGCTGCTCTTCTCGGCAAGCCAGTGCCCTCTGTATAATGCAGAGATCGTCTTTTTTATGACTGGCCTTCGCTGTTAAGATATCATACTTCCACGACCTCTCCTTCTGTTGCGGAGAGGCAGCTGAGCGCTTGCTTGTGGCGCTCTGCCCCACTACAGAGTCTGAAACTGTGCCCTGGAATGCGCGACAGCTTGTGCCTGCGCTCGGGAGGGTACTGGGCGCCACGAGGGAGGGGCCTGCCACACCAACCCCAACCCGAGCAGAAGGCGCCTGCAACTCTTGCCTCGCAGCTCTGCGGTAGGGATGATCGGGGGATGGAAAATCAGGTTTCTGAAGTTTACTCGCCCCCTTGTGTACTTTAAAGGCCTTTTCCTCGGTGTTCGACAGCAGCACAATTTCAAGAGTGCAAGCTAGGCAGGACACTCTATATCGGACCTGTGGGAGACGCTGAAATTCCTTTGAAGGCACATATTCTTTCTTGCACAGCACTTTGGCCCCACGGGTAATAGTTTTGCCACATGCTTTGCAAACCAGGCTCACAGGAAGTGTGAAGAGAAAATTTTGATCGGAGCCTCTGTTATGAGTGCCGGTTGCAACCTTGTCAGCAGGATGGGCACGGGGCACATGCTTTGCTCTTGCTGACGGCTGCAAAAGTCTTGACGTGTCCCGATCCACACTTGCCACTGGAGGTGGAAACGGGCGTGGTGACCGCGTGGGATTTGTGCGGTCGGCCGCAAGTGCTAACTTCCGGTCTGTACATGGCTGCTTTCTCATACGCTTTTCGTGCTGTGAGCCTTGTGCCTGCGTGACGCCAATGAGTGAAGTGATGTTCAACAATCCATTATGCGTCCAATCCATGTTGTGTCTGAGTGCAAGATGCATGCCGGCCTAAACCGCCACCGATCAGTTCCAGTGGAGGAGGAGAGGGGATGCAGCACACAAAACAAATGCTGAAGGCTGCCTGCGAGTCTCCTGGTAAGGCCCCTGCTGCCCCCGGCACGCACCACGCATCACGCGGGCGCGTCAGATGAAACCCTAGTGAACAGCGTCTTTGTATGCGTTATCAGTGAAGGTGCGAGAGGCTGTGCAGCAGCATACCAGGTGGAAAACCTACTGGAGATGGTGCTTTGTGACAGAGGGTGACGGAGAAACACTCGAGGGCGAACCTGACTTGGAGCTCCCTTCCTTCCCTTCTTCGCCCAGACGAATTGTAGCCTCTTGATGGAGTCCCAGTTGGGTGGGCAGGCTGAAACATGCTTCTACACACAGGCAGCCGTCAGAAGTATGCATCCTGCAGCAATGTTAGCTCAGGTAACATCATGGTCCACATGCATGGGCCATCAGCCACCGTCCATCCAGATATATCTGTCAAGATGGAGGTTGTGAGGGCAATGAACGGCCAAGCGTCTGGCATTAGTTATAGGAGAATAAGGCATGCACTGTAGAACTACAACCCAAGCTGAATGAGTGGTGCTGCTTGAATGCAACATGGGTATGGCGTCGGAGCTAGGACGCCTGCTGGCAGATCACGGTGTTGCTGTATAAACTGAGGCAACATCAAGGTTCTCGTACCACTGATAGTTGCTTCACGGCACACAGAGGGCACACAAGGGGTAGTGCCTGTGCGCTTAAAATGCTTTCAACAGCTGCCCGGCTGAGAGTGTGGCCGCAGTGTGGCAACACAACGGGTTGGTTTGGTCCTTTCTCCTCGTACAATTCCTCAGAAACCTGGAGAAACCGTCCCACTGTCACGAGAGCTGGAAACTTCAACAAAATCCCGCTTGTACGGCAGGCAAAACGCAGTAAAGATTGTTCATTGTGGCTGTTGCGAGTTGGGAGCGAGTATCTATGCTTGAAACTCCTTCCTCGGCAGCTGGGGATTAGTTGCATGTGCATAGAGCAGAAACAAATCACCAAGCCATCACCAGCAGGGCTCACACCGGACAGCACTCTGCTTCTTCCTCCAGTTCCGCATCTACTGCTGGTGCGAGTCTGCGCTGGTCATCGAACGACAGCATACATTTTCTTGCATCCTGCACCTCCTGCTCTTCCTCGTCAGAACCTGCGCATCAGCAAGTCTGTGCGTGTGTGCTAACAAGTAGAAACCAACAGGTCATGATAGGTATCGAACCAGCGGTCACTCATAAATCCTAAGTACACACACCAAATCAACAAGCACAGGCACATCCATGCCGTCTACAAAGTGTTGCCGAGTCTTGCTGACTTCGCTGCCATGAGCATTCGGTCCTTTGCAAACAAAGGAAATAGTGCAAGTCCAGCTATGGTTCTACTGGAGTATTTGCAGCGTCTACACCTCAAGAGATGTCTCGACGAATATAACGATCAAGATTCAAACAGTGCTAGTGAGTACACTGACAACGTATACGCAATGACTGAGCTCGTATCGTACTTAGTAGATCAATCGGACTGCCTTTTCCGAGACCCTTTGCCGGCATTGCACCCTTATCAGAAGGAAACAATGATCGCAGAGCTACCTTGATACCTTGATGCGAGCGCACAGCACAGCACACATCGTGTGCTGCCTTATTGGTCGCCTGCACTCCCGTTCTCAGTTACGCTGCATGGGCTTCCGCGTCAGCATCTCTCTTCTGACAATGCTGCACCATGGTGGGGTACAGCGCTCAATCTGCACAACCTGCGAAGAGTTTCAGCAAGGAAGAAGGAAGTACTCCCCCTGTGGCCACTCATGACGCATTACGGGATAACCCCCTTTATATCATGATACACATACAAAAAAACTAATCGGGCAGCACGCCATACCCAAGAAGGGCTTCGGCCTCAGCACCCCCGAAGGAGTGGGAGAAGCACACACAACACCAGGCCACACAGGACCAGGAACAGCTGCAGAGGACGCCTCACGATGTTACAGGCAAACACAGGGTCGCCAACAGGAACCGCATCAGCAGCAACAACAGAACCAACCAGGAGGATATTAGCGGTAATTACGGAGTAAACCGCAGCACAGACACCAGCCTCACATTCCCGCAGGAACACAGACGGATCAAGGGACGGAATGTGTACCCACAGAAACAGGGTCAAAGCAAGTCACTTCCCGTGCCGCAAGGACAGCAGTTCACGCACGGCCACCAGCGGGAACCAGCCGGAGCAAGTCATCCCAGAGGTCATTTGGGTCAGGGCAGCCCACTGGGGAAGCTTGACAACTAAACAGAAAGTGCTGCACACAGCGCCAGCGCGCTCCAACGCAGTAAACCCCATGCAACGAGTGGGCACGCCAGTCACACACAGGTCTCACGATGGCAGAGCCCATGCAGTGGTAGCTCATACCAGCCCACAGAGTGGCAGTACGGCAGCTTCCCAGAGAGCACAGCGAGCAAAAGGTACACTATCGGTGTAGAATAGCGAAGCAGAGGCAGTGGGGAAGACCAGATAGTACGGGAGTCAAGAAGGGGATTGAGGCTCCTGGTGGGGCCTCCCCCACCGGGGGGGGGAGGGGGGAGGGCCCCAGGTGCTGCCCCGGCTGGACACATTTACCGTGACTGGGTGAGCACCTGCAGGTGTCGGGTGGGCAGAGGAAACCGAAGCCCGCACGCCGTCACACAGTTGGGTGTTAGTCAGCGGGCCGGGCACAGAAGCAACTGGCAGTGAGGAAGCGGCATGTACTTTCTAAATAGAATCAGCAGGGGGTACAGTCTGGCAGGGAACCAGGCGGGCTGCCGTTCATGCAGGCGCAGGTCCAGACTACGCTGCATCTGCATGTGTACTGCCTTTGACTCGGTTGTGACAAGTACCTGGGACTTCTCCGACTGCTGCGGCGGCACCAGTTGCGGGTGCATCTTGTTATATGCAGCTCCTGGACCAGTGAATGCATGATCGAGTGATATCACGAGGACTATGGTTGATAACTGCCACCGGGTGGTGCAGCTATCATGATGTATCCTCAGCATGAGTGGTGCTGCGTGGTGTACATGGATGGTGTATATGGAGGGCATGCGATGGATGGTGTGGACGTGGAGTGAACATACGTGAAACAGATTGGGAGGGCGGTTGCCTAAAGCGCTCACCACAACAGGGCAGGAAGTATGGGCGAAAAATGGAAAAGCTGCGTCTGTACCCACCCTCATGGGTACAACCCCTGCATGTTCGTGCATGCATAGGAATCGTGGAAAGTGCATGTTGTCACAAACAGACGAAATGGAGAAAGATGAAATCGGGGAACGCCGTGCGCACATACACGCACACTGCGTATCCTCCAAAGACACAAAATGTGGACAACAGCTGACCCACACAGTCAAACAGTGAATAACAGTACCCGCAACGGCTCCAAGATGCCCACTTCCCCAACAAGCGCACATTCCTTGCAGTGCAGAACTCCATTTTTGTATTTTCTTTCTGTTCTAGTCAGCGGCAAACAAACTCAACCCTTTTCGGTTGTATCAGGAATGCTCCCACATTGCGCATAACTGGCTGTGCAGTTTCGTTTGCTTCACCTACCAAACAACTAGCCCTGAAATATACCCATTACACACAACACAAGACTGCACACTGCAAGCGCGCCGCGTGGGCTCACTTGAGCTGCGCATGCCTAGTGCCCCTGTGAACCCCTGACCAGAAACTTTCCAGCCCAATGTCAGCAATGCTGGATTGCATGATCTGTCACCACAACAAGGCATCAGAAGGGCCGGTAGCATTCAATTCGCTGACATCATCCAAACAAATCACTATCAATCATTCAATACTCTGTTGAACCTGCCGTAACCCATAGCCTGCACACCTCCACAGCCACCCTTCCTGAGCAGCAGCAGCTCTCACTTTGCTTTGTGGGCGCCCAAATACTGCCCAATAATCGCTGCTTGTGGCACATGCATGCCACTCAATTCCTTCTATCCTCATGCTTACATGTGACAGCGTGCACCAAGTGGCGCTGCAGCATCTACTCGTTCTGCTTTGAGGCAGTGCCCTGAGTCTCTGGCGGGACCTCGTATGGAGATGCAGGCGTGAGGGTGTCCAGCAGCTCCTTGTTCTCAAACGTTGCCTGCACATGACACACCACCTCATACACACAACTCTTGTGCAGACGATCTGAATGTCCGTAGACTGCATGCAGCATTCTAATAATCCCGCGCAGCTGGCACATGGCTGCTTTTAGTGCCGATTTATCGGCCTGGGCCGTAACGATTAGTTGCTCTGAGTGGGGTTGCTCCAGAAAATCATCACATAACAATGAATTGTTCTATGTACCGCCCCCAAAAGGAACATTTCGCCGAAACATATAAAATTCCCCAAATCCTTAAAAGCTACGCTGCAGCGAAAAGAGCACAGGAGGGTGCACGTGCACGTGCAGTTGAGGATTGATTCACTCGTTGAAACAGAATACAACAGAAAAATTCGGTGCAGAGAATGTCACTTGATACTAAATGCTCTGTACTTGTTTGTGTGACAGTTGACAAATGTGCAGGAGGGAAGTGCGCAGGCATCTGCAGGCATCTGGCGCCACTGCAAGCACCTGTGCTCCAGCACTGCTGCATCGAACGCACCTCATCCACGAACATCACTTTTTTCTTTGCTTCAAACGTCTGCAGGGGCGTGATGCTGTCTGGGGCCTTGACTTCATCGATGTGAAAGGTGAAGCTCCTGCATCATGAACGGGTTCTGTGTGCAAAGCTTATTTTGTGTTGTCTACTCAAACCATATATAGGTACATCAAGGATAAGAGCTCTGAGCCCCTTACAATTCCAAGACAGCTCTGAACTCAGAACAGTGCTATCCAGCAGCTGGATTTTGGATGTCACAGCACTGGACACTGTGTTGGATCTATTGGCAGAGCAGACAGCATCGTCACTGAACCAGTGACTCAAACACTGAACCATATGTGAAGAAAGCGATCTTATTGCGGGTTCAGTGGGAAGCAGAGGGCAGCGGGGAAGTGCTGCTCACGTTTTCTGTGCAAAGATGTTTCTCATCTCAACCTTGACTTGTTTCTCTGGGGCATTGTGCCACAGCTTGTGTACATATGGTCCCACAAACCAGTGCAACAAACCTGCACATGCAATCAGATCCTGTTTATCTGAGTCTGCCAAGAATATGATGCCTTACTTACGAACACCTGCCATGCTCGTTATTCCAAACATATAGACATGAAACAGACGGAACTCAGGAAACGGACGCACCCGTTGTAAACAAGCCAAAACAAGTGAATCCTGAAGCTGCCATGACCTTGACAGCAGTGTACTGACCATCCATGGTCGCAATTATGTAGAGCGGGCTTCCAACGAGAGACAGAGTTGCTGTGGTCAAGCTCACCACCTACATAGCCAGCACACTCGTACGTGAGAGATCTCCAATATTCATTACAGGATTCGTACAAGTGTCTCACGTGGACAGCATTGAAAAGCAAGGCACACACGTCCAACCTTAATCTCCTGCCTGTGCACTTGTACGAAGAGGTCTGGAAAGTGCAATATGCTACAAAATCAGGTACAAAACAAGTCAGGTACATCATTATACCGACTGTTTCTGCTGCATGCGGCCAAGCTGAGCGTGTGGATGGCTACACTGCAACGTCACCCACGTTCAATACACAAGAGCGTCTGCGTTGGGCCTGCCGAGGTGCATGTAATTGAAGCTAGTATGTTGATCAAGCGGTTGCATGGAAGCAGACAGGAATAATGGCGAGTGCACAGTGGGTCTTCGTGGCTGTCACCATGCAAGCACACACCTTCAGTGTCATGATGGTGGATGACAGTGCACCTGTGTACTCCAGCTTCCACCTTTCAGGCGCCTCTGCAGATGCAGACGTAATTGGTGTGGAGCCCTCTGTGGATCCGTCCATGCTCGCTAACGAGTCCTCTGATGAGGAAGGCGAAAGAGGAGTCTGTGTTGTGGCAGCTTGTGCATGCCTCCTTGCAGGTCTCGGGATAGGTAGAAAAGGAGACGGCACGGAATGGTTTCGAGAAGGCAATTTCTGTTCCGATGTGGGAGCTTGCCATGGCTGGACGAGGGTGCTGTAGGTAGAGTCCTGGTGCAATCTGGTGCGGATGAGGGCTAACCAATTCAGGGACCGGCAGCAATCTGAGCTGCGTTTGGCAGCCACAACAGCCGTATGAAAGCCATGAACTTTCTGTTGAGACACAAATTGCGGCCCGCTATTTGCAATGGCCATGGTGCGATGTGCAACAGAGCAGCACACCACAGCATGTCCTTGCAGCAACGACTGTACTGCACGCGCACGAAGTTCCGAGAGATGGGTACACATGTTTACTAAAAGGTAACTCAAGGCAAATACCACTGCATATTACTCTTTGACCGCACCGGCTCGCCCGTACGCTCTGCCAGCGACCCCAGATTCTCTATGAAGACAAGTGTAGCAGCTTTCTTCCTATCACTATGGTGATTCCTAATGAGCCGTGGTGATGTTTATCACCAAAGGGGCCCAGTGCAGTGCCGCCTGTGCGGTTTGCAATTCACTGACTGCCGATATCCCACCAAACAATTCGCAGCAGTGAAAAACTGAACAAGCATTTCCGCACACAAACTTCCGTACGACGTTACTCAGCAAACATTTGGTACTCGAAGCGAAGCGCGTGGTGTAACCAAGATTTGCTCAATACATAATCCGTGTTCTGTCTTGTCAGTGCTGTTGCATCGTCAGAATACTACGTGTCCACTGCACCCAGGTCTCCGGCACTGCAAGGTCGAATCCCTTAGATAGCTTCATTTGACATGAAGCGAAAGCCAGATGGGCCAGTGCCCGAGAGCTCCGCTGCTGGCGAAACCGGCGATCACGCTGACCAAGTGGTTATCAGGCCATTGGGAGCGGGCCAAGAAGTTGGGCGCTCATGCTTCCTTCTACGCTATCAAGGGAAGGGAGTGATGTTCGATTGTGGCATCCATCCTGCGTACACAGGTGAGTGGCTCGACACTGCTTCATTGCAGCTCTCACACTGCACAGCAGCTGAGGCAGTCGTAAACTCACTGCAAAATCGCTCTCTAAGTTGGTTCTTGGCTCCCTGAGCTACGTACACATCGCAACAGAATGCGTTTCAGGTCTCAGCGTCAGACTCAGCAGTATGATGCAGGCATGTCCAGCCTTCCCATGATGGACAACCAGAGTCTGGAAGACATAGACGTCGCGCTGATCACACACTTCCACCTCGATCATTGCGCTGCCCTGCCATGCCTGGTGGGCAACACGAATTTCAATGGACAAATCTTCATGACTCATGCCACGAAGAACATCTTCTACACCATGATGAAAGACATGCTACGAATGCACAAGAGAGACCCCTCTCGGTATTTGTTCTCAGCTGAGGACCTGGAGTCCACCATGTCCCGAATCTCAGCAATTAACTTTCACCAAACCGTCACAATCGACGGCATTCAGATCACACCATACAGGTGCTCCCTCAGCCACTACACATCGTAGCCAACTTGCGCTAGTGCTCGTATTGGCACATGTGGCCTACTGCGACACCGCGCTGAGTCCTTGCACCGACCCTCCCCACTACTTGCTAGTCTGGTGGATCCCTTGGTGCAGGGTTGTTTTAGTGCCGTTTTGTCAGCCTGGGCCAAAGATATTAGTTGTTTTGAGCAGATATCACCCCGGAAGCTCATCAGACAAAATGCATTGCTGTATGTACCTCCCCCTCAAGGGAACATTTGCCCGCATAATTCGATTCCCCCATTTCCTTAAATGCGACCCTGCCTGAGTTGTAGAGCTCACCTCACCTCACTTTCTGGAGTAACATCATGAACCTTAGGACTGTGGTTCGATTTGTTAAAAAAGCGTGAATCCGTCGTAATTTGTGCATCACAGTGCATGATCGCGGCCTGTGTTTGGGCCGCAGCAAGGCTTCCACGCAGCACCCTGCAGGCTGTGACCGTGGTTGGAGGTGCAGGGCAGGCCATGTGCTGGGGGCTGCAATGTTCATGATTGAGATCCGAGGCATGAGGTGTTTGTACACGGGGGACTACAGCCGCATACCGGACCGCCACATGCCCGCCGCCGACCTGCCCATGGTGCCGCCCAGCATCGTCATCGTGGAGTCCACCTTTGGTACATCCAATCATCTGCCCCGAGAAGATCGGGAGAAAGCCTTCCAGAACAAGGCACGCTGCCCTCCTCGCTTACACACCAACGCTGCCCTGCCGCTGTGGCCTCTGCACAGATCATGTTGGTGGCGGTTGCGTGCTATGAGCGAGTGTTCGTGTCACAGCGAGCTGACTCAAGGGTGTGACAGGGAATGACTGGTGGGCAGCGTCCAAAGCTAGAGCTCGCTGTAAAGCGAGGGGGAGGGGGAGCACATGCATGACGGCATGTGTGGAACATGTGTGGCTTGCTGTTGCAGGTGAGGGAGGTCATAGCTGGCGGAGGGCGCTGCCTGATCCCTGTAGTGGCGCTTGGTAGAGCACAGGAGCTGCTGCTGATCCTGGAGGACTGCTGGGCGCGGCACCCTGAGCTGCGGCAGGTGCCCATCTACCAGACCTCGGGCATCGCCACACAGTCTCTGGGAGTGTACCAGTCGTACATCGAGATGATGAACGATAACATGCGAGCCGTGTTCACACAGCGCAACCCCTTTGACTTCAAGTACGTGCGGCACACTCGCGGGTTCCGGGCAGAGAGCGAAATTGGGCCTTGTGTAGTTCTGGCTACTCCCAGCATGCTGCAGACTGGGCTGAGTAGGGAGCTGTTTGAGGCATGGTGTGAAGACTCCAGAAATGGCGTCATCATTGCAGACTTTGCCGTTCAGGTAAGACCCCCCCCCGTCCTGCGCGAGGGCATGGCAACAGCTGATGTGGCAATGCTGCTTTGTTTGGTCTAGTTCAGGGTGAGGGTTGGCCCTGGTGAGTACTGTTGGTGAAAGAAGAGGGCACAAGATGGCCTGAGCAGGTTGTATGAAGGGTAGGTACTGTGATGCGTACTTCGAATTGTTAAAAACCGCCACACACCATACGTTACGAAAGGCATAGTTGAGATGTACAGAACGCGTATTTTTTCATTTGTACCGTATTTTGACAACCCCAGTGGACAGTGACCCCCTCGTCTTCCGTCACATGTCCAAGAAAGTATTCTTCTACGGTATAAACTGCAGACACCAGTTGGCTGATAACCGGCGATGCGTATACGTACGTTCTGGTAGTCGCCGTGTACGCCTTCGTGCGCTAGTGTCCCTATGCGTGTTAATGTGTATGGTGCCACTTATACGTATTCGCCTTTATCTTGACCCCACAGTATCCTAGTAACAAAGTGATATGGGATTCGCTGCAGCAAGTTGGCAATTGAAGAATTATACAACTCGCAATGTGAACTCACAGTGTGAACTGCAGGGTACGTTGGCAAGAGAGCTGCTGAGCAGCCCAAAGGAGGTGCTGGCATCTGACGGACACATGCTCAAGGTGAGATGTGCCGTGAGCTCCTTCTCCTTCTCAGCACATGCGGACTACAGCCAGACGTCGCACTTCATCGACACGCTGGCGCCTGCCCATGTGGTTCTATGTCATGGCAACACGAACGAGATGGATCGGTTGAAGAAGGGTCTGGAGAAGCAAGCCAAGGAGGCGGGGGTGGAGCGAGTGGTGCATGCTCCAGCGGTGCGCCTGCCTCGCCCGCTTTGTGAGATTTCAAGTCCCCTTTGCTTGCTGCGGCAGCGGCAGCTAGCAGAGCAGCACCTGTGGTACTGTCACCGAGTGTTTCTGCCTCAACTGCCACATGCAGGACTTATGCAGGACTGATAGCACTGCTTGCATTCTGTTGCCTCGTCGGCCTGGCAGCTGTTCTGTTCGTTGGTGGGACAAGGTGCTCTGTGCAAGGACCGACTACATATGCCTTGGTTGCATGCTCGTTCGCTCTCATGACACTGCCATACCTGTACATCTTGTGGGCTCCTGATGCTGCCTTCTGCCAGTGATCCATGGCACCCACCACTCTGGATATGGTACTGACATTGCTGGCATGGTGGTGCGCTGTGTGTGCTGCGGCACGGGCCATGCTGGCACGTTGCAGCCGCGCCTGGCATAAAGGTGGCAGGATAGACGCGCATGTTTGCCTTTCAAGCACAGTTCAACATGTTGCTGTCGCAGCAGGAGCATGTATCAGAGCAATGCTCCTGGTATGCGCTTGGGTGATCCATGAAGCGCATGCAACAACCTGGTGCGATGTGCAGAACTTGTCGGATGTGTGCATCCCTTTCACGCCTCGAAGAATGGTGCACGTGGTGGGCACAGCAGCAGAGCAGCCGCCTCAGGTGGGAGACAAGGTCCAGGGCATCACTGTTCAGCGCAAGGCAGCAGAGGCGATGAGGGTGATGTCGCCTGCTGACCTGGGTGTGTACAACAAGGTGGCGGTGGGGCAGATCGTTCAGAGGCAGCACATGGCCCTCACTACCAGCTTCTCAAAATGTAGGCTTGCGCTAGAAGTCATGTTTGAGGGGATTGATGCCGAGCAGGCCATGGGCGGCATCGAAGGCAGTTGCTCAGGTGCGGCCGCTGACCACTGCGCACGCATGCATTGCATTCAATTGCTCTGGAGATTGTGGGAGGTGTGCGCAATGATTTGTTTGCATCACTGGAGCCAGGGTCCCTCTGGCACCGGCGTTTCATCATAGTTTGCGATTCCCACTCAAAACTTACTTGAGAGTGAATTGCTGGGAATTGCGTCATTCCTTGAGGCTGAGGCGGTGTTTTTCTAGTATTCTGCAGTGTAGAATGGGCTTGTTTGTTGCACTGGCGCTGCGTGCAAGCTCCATGGCATAGTGAATCTGGTGATTGAACTCAGCAACAGCCGGAGCTGGTTCAGGAGCATGCACCAAAGTGCTGCTTGTAGCAGTTGCTGCACTTTGCTGATGATGATTTTACGTTGCAGAGGATGAGGGGAACGAGGTGCTGTTGGTTGCGGGGCTGGTGAAGGTGATGCACATACCGGCCAACTCCGACAGCAAGGAAGGTGGCGCGGATGGGCCGTATGGCAGGGTGGTGCTGGAGTGGCACTCTGGGCCGCTGTCAGACTGTGTGGCAGACTCTGTGATATCCATTCTCCTGCAGGAGCAAGGCCAGCCTGCTGCAATTGGAGCTGCAGAGCAACAACGGCAGTGCGCTGCTGCCCCTGCTCGTTACCTCCTCTCCAACTCTCGTGCTGTTCACTGGGGTACATTATAGGCTACGAGGGCTTGTTTTGTATGCGTTGAAGACGTTATGAGGGTGTTGTTCACCAATTGGGTGCAGATGTGGTCCTGTGTATTCCCTGTTCGTGGGCATCACCTGATGTGCCTGCACTATAATGTGGCCAGCATAGATATGTTCATGTCCTTCATACGTGGTACTGAGGCACGTCAAATGCATGTGTCTCAACGCGGGCTTGGGTTTCATGCGTACCAAGCATCCGCTTGTGCGTATGTGGGGTACATGTTCATGTGTTCATGGTCATGCAGAAAGGCAATTGCAGAAGGAGACGACAAGGCAGTCAAGGCAGCAGACAAGTTCATTGCTGTAGAGCTCTTGAGGACACAGTTTGGGAGTGCAGAGGTGGACTCTACCAGTGGTGAGATCATTGTCAACATTCCCAGCAATCGAGTGGTGGTAGATTGGGAGATGGACAATGTGACAACGGAGCCAGAAGATGCAGCTCTCAAGGGGCGAGTGCTCGCTTGCCTGGGTAGGTTGAGAGTAGCTCTGCGAAGGGTAGATCCGGCAGCGTCAAGTGCTCAAGAAACTTCGACTGTTGTGACAGCAGAGTGAGCATGCGGTGTAAGATTGGTCACAAGTCAAGTAGGAGCAACTCTATCGTCAAAGAAGAACTGTAGATTCGTCGAAAAAGAACTGTACATTCGACATATGTATGTACCAAAGACTTATATCAGCATGTTGCTGGCACATGCATCCCTCATTCATGCATGCGTTGGTTATGGTTTGTGATGGTCAAGTGCCGCTGCCAAGTACTGGTTGTGTATCAATCCACATCAAGCTTGCCTCAATCTACAATCTGTATCCAATCGATAACCTACACTCCAGACAGGCTACTGAACCTCCAGGGTTTCAGAAGTTGTGCACCGCTGCGAGTTCCTTGTCACATTGTCACCATCATCTCCAACACGTGGGCTAGTCATAACTTTGTAGGGTCCATGCACAGATGCAGCTACCTGCCCCTGGTTGGAAATCCATGCATAAAGCCCACAAGCCGCGATCAGTACAGCCACAATCACGTATGTGGTTATCGCTGCAGCCGGCTCCACTTCAACATCGTCAACATCTTCATCCTGTGCAGCCACTGCTGTGATTCTGCTGCTCTTTGCCTCTGTAGCTGCAGCAGACAAATCTTGTGAAACAAATGCTTTCCTCCATCGAGAAGCTGATACTGGACAGTCAATGAAAACGCCGTCGATTCCTAGCCCCGCTGTCTCAGACATGAGCGCATCCATCTCCAGATGCGAGTCACCTCGAAAGTCTATTGCCATGTACCGATCCTGCAGGAACACCGAGCAGTTTACAGCTGCTGCACAAAAGCTGCTGGCGCGATTACTTGCACAGCGGCCCCATCCGCACAAAAATGGCACCATGTCAATGCCTGTCTACATGCTAAAGGGTCACTTGTAAAGATTCGGCAAGTTCAGGCAGCGAGGACAAGTCATATTTGAATATGGACACAGGCATGTGAGAGCGCAAGTGTTCTAGAAAGAAAGCTTTCCTCGTTGCGTACAGTCCAGGCATGCACAACAAGCCCAAGAGAGTGGGCTTGCTCCACCCATGTACGCTGAGGAGACTGATAGCTTGGCGGTAGTTGTGCATGGCCAGCCTGCAGCCTCCCGATGCAGTTGCCATTGTGCTTCCCTGATGCACCCGACTTGCACACGTCCTGCCCCGAGTTGCCACACTCAGGGGTTCCTTTTGTAGCCAGCAGGAGACTCTTGTCCGGTCTACACCGTGCAATATGCAGTTGGCCACGGCGAGAGAGCCAGGTCATCTATCCGCAAAGCGGTCATGAACATGAGATAGCACAGCGTTTTTATAAAGTTGTGTTATGAAACTGTCTTTTCTGGTACTGTAAGTATCAAGTTGAGACATAAAGTGTATATGCACGGTTAATACCATATGAAGAGGCACACAGGGAATGTGCTCTGGTTGAATTACGTCTAGAAGTACTCATGACGAAGGCTCCATTCTGAGTTGTCTTCAACACAGGCTGGACTGCCGCATTCAGTCACGTCAAATCTGTCTGTTCACAAGAGCAAGGAAATGAAATCGCGCATTCAAAGGAAGGAAACAAACCCTATCCCTGCTTCTGCAGACAGAGCTTTTACTGTACGCATTGTATCCAAGTCAGGAAGGCCCTGTTCACAGTCCACCAGCAGTAGTAGGGGGATGTCAAAATGTTCTTCCTTCATATGCCGCGAGAATTGCTGAAGAGACTCGAGATCAAAGCACTGCACCACAAAACTTCTGGCCTGCGCAGGTGTGATTCCAGCGCGCAGAATCTCTTCCATCAGTAGCTTGGGCATATCTTTACCCTGAACAGTGCATGCTTAGGGTGAGCCTTGAACTCCAGTCAGTATGATGTGAGCACAGAAGCAGTGCACCTTAGAGCAGATGGACACAGAGCCGTCACTCCATGTCCAGCACCTGCCTATTGCATGCCAACTTCTGGAGAGTCCTGATAATAAGGGAACAATAGTCAGCTTGCAACAGCCAGGCCCAAGACCTCAAAATGTTGACCTTTTGCCTGTAGCCTCCTACTTTTCTAGCCAGATGAACTAGGCGTGAACTTTCTAACCGGACGAGCCAAGCGTGACAAAGACACACCAAATCTGCATGGTACTGTGGATGCTTAAGCTCCATGTACAATCCTGCGGAGGATTGGTTGTTCCATGAGGTCTTAAACAGGGCGAAAATATCGCTGATGGCAGCAATCTTGGCC